>JACDJE010000380.1:129986-200012 GCA_016647715.1 Pavo muticus | reverse complement strand
ATATATATATATATAGTTCTAGAAGAGGTAAGAAACAGCATTTATTTTTGAGCTCTGATTTCTTACATTAACTGAGAACTATACTACTAGATTTTACATAAAATGATTTAATGTAGAACTGACTACATATATATCTTATTTAATTAGTTTAGTATGATAGGTGTGCTACCAAACCGGATGTGAAACCCACACAAAATATCTTGCCTACCATTTGCTGGATCTTTATTTTTGCTTCTACTGACAGTTGTCTTTATAAAAAAAACAACACTGCTGTGCAATCTTGATAACTATTAGCTAAATCTGCTAAAATATCTGCCCTTTGGCTGTAGAAGATCTTGAATTATCCATTGAGGAAGAAACAGTGATTAAGACCACCACAGTTTCAGCTGAGGACATGTTACACTTCCAATAATACTACATTTAATCAAGAGCCAATATTTCTTCTTGGAAACTATTCATTTTCTGTTGTAGAAGTTTTCAGCAACTTAGTTGCAATGCTGTTATATGGATATTTTTTGATATTAAATTTGTTCAAAATAGCTAAATAGCTGATGCAAATCTTTTAGCAGTTATCTGTATTACCAGTAGCATTCAGAGTGCAATGTAAAATACACCTATAAGTGCACTTGTTTACAAAGATGGAGGATGCCCGCATTTATCACACTGAAAGCGCTTATATATATCCATGGGTGGTTATTTTTTATTTATTGCTGCACACAGCTGATCTGATTGCTGTTAGTGAATCATATTTATAAAGTTATTATGGGAGATTGACGGCAGTAGCATATTTAAGAGTGAGGAAAGCTTATTATTTTATATATTCAAGTGATACTGTATGCGCTTGTTTAAGCAGTAAATGCCCAAACAAGCCTGAATACGTAATGCTGTTTTCAACTTTGTAGTCACAATAATTTTTATTTTATTTAAGATTTGCATCTTCCTTCTCCGCAGGAAGCAGCAGCCTTAGCAGTCTAAATTCAAAGACTGCTCTCATATCATCTTATTAATAAAATTGTCAATCACAGCTCTGCGCTTACTTTTTGCTACAGATTTGCTCTTTATTTTTATATGATAAAAGGTTCACACAGTTTAAACCCATCACCTGCTGTATTAAGAATAAAACTGAGAAAAAACTAAGAAAAATTGTGTTTAAAATCAAGTTATAACTTAAAACATTGTAGGGAAAACTAACACGGGCTGGTTAGAGGCAATGAAAGTTGTTAGCATGTGGAAGGATCCATCAAAGACCAACCTATGGTTGGTGTCTGATATACATTCTCCATCATTCATCACCGAGTTCAGGAGGACTCCATACAAAAACAAAGGTCCTCAGATGACTGTTGGTAAAGCCATACTGATAATCACCTTCTAGAGGAAGAAAATAAAACCTGTGTATTCCATTCTGTAACAAATGGGATTTCCTTGGCAAATGCAGTTGGGCAAAACTTTTTAAAAGGGAAAAACACGTATTTGCTACTATATCTAAATTTCAATCTAGACAAGGGAAGACTGCACATTCAAGTGTCTTAGTTATATCACATGCAGATCTAAAAATTATTTTACTATACCTATAATATCCTGGTTGATCATAAGAACACTCTGAAGCGGTGCTTACAAGCTTGAACTGAGTATCTCACTTCACCTCCAGTAATTGTATTGACATAGTTTGGATCTTCATTGTAGCATCTCTGCACATAGTTTTTTTTAGGTCAGTGATACTCATATTCGTCCCACACATCTGGAAACCAGAAATTCTCACAGCTAATTTTGTCAATTCTTGCATAATATATGTTTTAAAGATGAGATAGAAAGATCACATTGCCAGCGGACTCAAAGTGTCTCTTTTAAACAATCTGGAAGAAGAATCCAAATCAGAAAAATTGTGCCTTCTGCAAGCAACACACCTTAGATGATCATTTTAATTTTTAGTGAAATTTTTAGCTAAGTAGTTTTCATTACAAGAGCTGAAATTTAATGTTCTGGGAAGTCTTTATTTTTCCATGTAACTTATAAATGACAGGGGAAAGAAATCCAGACAGTTCCTTTTTTTTTTTTTTTTTTTTCCATCTGTTCTATGTATGTTGTATTTATAGACTGCAAGGTCTAGAAACAGTACTAAGATTTTAACTCCCACTCGTGAATGCTTTCCTTGGAGAGGAGGAACACCAGCCACACATGGCAAACTCACCCGTGCTGCAGCAGCCTTCTGCAGCACAGCCCATCATGTCACTGCTCAGATGGCTTCAGCTGCACCAGTTCAACACAGCACATGGCTGTGGGGGGTTTCTGGTCACTCTCTCTCACTAAAAGGAGCTCCTATCATTGGCCTAATGACTGCATGTCTGTAAGTTTCCCAAACAACTAAAAATGCTGAGTTCTGATAGGAGCTGTAGCTTGACCTTCTCAGAAAACGCATATCTATTCTGCCCCACATAAACTAGCAGTTGATCACTTCTGCCACCTGATGCTTGATAAGAAATACACGTAGAAATCCCCTCTGCCACCAAAACCAATATGGAAGTCCATACTTCCAAGACTTAAGACAACAGATGCCTGTATATACACACGCTCCCAACTGGCTATCATATAGGGTTATTATGCAGTGCAGGAGCCAGGCTGCAGAGTTAACCAACTTCCCTTTGCTTTATTTACTCAGTAATGTCAGCCCCATGCTTGAGCTGGAAACCTCTGTGGCAGCAGCAACTGTGACATTGTTAAGTAAGTCAGGCAAGGTTAATTACCAGCTTGTTTACGTATAAAGATGATCTGTGATGAGAAAGACAACTCAGGAAAAGTACAGCATGATTAACTACAGGTAAAACATCAGACTGTTTGTTTAAGCTTTCCATTGATACAGAAGTAATTCTCTCAAGAATCAGTGCACAGTTTATTCTTTCAGCCTTTCAACATTTTTAAATCAAAACTCAGCATCTCTATCGCACGCATTTTTCCCCTCATAGGCTATCTATGTTGCTAGGTTGAGTAGTAACTGAACAGCTCTCCCATGCAGACACATTACAGATGTATAAAATATCACCGTCATTTACTGAGCCTGGTGAGGATGCCTTTGTTACAGCTTTTGTTTTAAATCCAGTACTGTGGCTGCTTCCTAGGGCCCTGAAGCAAGCACTCCTTAAAAAGAGCTACAGATTTATTCCTCCACTCTGAATAAGTGAAAATGTGTTTTGTTGAAACCTCCAGAGAATAAATGGCTTTACTATAGAATCCCCTTTTCTTTATGGGCTTGATGAAAACATTTGGCACTTAATGATTCCCAGGCTATTCCAAGTTCAAAAAAAAAAAAAAAAAAAAAGGAAATCAAGTGTGCTGAGTGTTAAAATATTTTCCACCCACCTCAAAGCAAATTTAATATAAAGACTTGTTTCAGGTATCAAATTAGGGTGGAAGTGTAATGCTTACTGGCTCGTACTCTTTAGCATTTAGACTCGGTATAATGCCACATTCTGTTCTTAAAACAGCATGGGATATGAGGGAGACCTACAGAGGTGGCCACCTGAAATTCAATCATTCTCCTCTCAGCTTTAGCTTTATCATCTGCTGCTCCTCACATCTTTGATTTCTTCACAAAAAGAACTCAGAACTATTTCCATTTAGATTAGTCAGGAATTTTCCAGCAGAAAAATTTTAACTGTAAAACATAGATAATGGTTTTTTGGGATTGTTTGGTTTTTCCTTTGGAGAAGTAACCAGCCACCGGTCACCTCCCACTTAGACATCGTAGATTTCTCTTTAAGAAAAGCTGAGGCATAATTTGCTCATCTTATCCTGTTCTCTAGCCAACATATTTCTCCTTCTCAGCACTTTCTCCTTCTAAGCTGCCTCACGGGCTCTGTTCTTAACATCAATCTTTACTTATAGAAACTGCAAAACATGTACATGACCATGCACAATATAGCATGTGAAGTGCTTACTTAGTTTTGTGGGAAAGGATCCTAGGGCTGAATGGCCCTAGAGATATATTTTTTTCTATAGATGGAAAAGGTAAACAGACAGGGAAACCTATTTTTAAAAACAATTTTTCCTTTCAGGGAAACAAAATTTGTACTGAAGACATTTATGTTATTTGCATGGATCACTAGGCATAAAGATGACAGATGCCATATAACAACTGGGCATACAAGAGAATCACACTATCAAAGAAGGTATTTTCACCTCTAAAAATATAAGTGTTTAAGACATGTGTGTTGGGTCTGGAATCATCACTGTATCCTGAGATGCTTCCTATCCTGGACTGGTATATTTTCTTTAGCAAATTTTTTACAACGGACTATTTAAAGAACTTGTGAGGAGTAAACATACGCACTTCTACAATTTTATCATGTTTTACCATATTTTACATACTTTTAAAATCCAAGAGCCACTGAATATTATATGCAGCAGATTCCAAGACTTCTTCAGCTGGACAAAAATTCCAGACTTCTAAAGCAGGAAAACTGCTACATTTGATCTCTCAGGGTAACCACCTTCTGAAACCCAAGTTCTTGCAATCTTGGCCTTGTTTCCCCATAAAAACACATTAAAAGAGGTTTCTAATAAGAAACCTATATGGTCGCTCAGGACATTTCTCTCATTCAATCCATTAATTACCCCAAGAAAACCAATCATTATAGATCTAACACTGACCTTAGCTTGATGCATTCCTGGCAAACCATCCAAACCAGCACCCACCTAGTTCCAGCACGTGTCACTGACTGAGCCAGTCAGCCATTCTCCAAGTCATCAGTTGTTAAAGCCATAGCAAAAATCACCACGAGGTGATTTTTACTCCTCACCACATTCTTGGGCGGGACTGCTCCTAAACTACCAGTTACCCCACTTTAAAATAACTTTTCCTTTCATGTACTGGGAAGTGCTGCATCATAACTGAGGTCAGAGAAAGAGGCAAAATAAACACCATCTTTGGTCTGCATATCATTTCACTCTCATGACTTCCTCCTTTGATGCATTTAAACTTGCTGCCTACAGACCACTGACAGTCCCTAATTTAGGACTAAGAGAAATGCAAAAGATAATCATGGAGCTCTATGCTTATGAGCCATTAAACTGGCCCAGTTCACAATAAAAAGGACTTGCTCCCTCCCTTCAGAAAGTATTTCATGGAGAGGAGCAATAGGAATCAAAGCCAGTCAGACACTACAGAATATTATTGCTCTATTTTGTCACCTGTGCATTGCTCTGACATTTTCACACAATAGTGCTCTCAGGGAGAGAACAAGAAGCCCAACTCAGCTTTGCTGCACTCCAGAACCCTGGGGAGGACATCTCCCTGTCCACCGACTGGAGAAAAGATCTGAAGGAACACTGAGATCTTAGCACATATATATATATTTAATTCAGTTTCCCCTTTTCCTCAAGTTTTTCTTTATTTGTTCTCCTTAAGAACCAAAAAAGATGGCTCATGCTATTGATTGGTTCACTGACACAGCCAGCTCTTTCCTTCCCCAGTAAGGCAGCAGAATCACAGCAATTTTTCTCCTTTCCTACCAGTTTATGTAGCTTACCTAACCATTGTGCTACCCAGACTTCTAAAACAGTTATAAAATTAAAGATAACTTAGGTCATGGCAAGTTGCATTCCAGGAAGCCTTAATTCATAAGAGATTCACTGAAGTTCTATCACTAACTAATGGTGACTACTTAAGCATACAAAGGCATCTATCACCATTGCTCCTGAGTGAGTTCATTCCTTTGCTGGGACTTCCATCTCTGCTATAGATCCTGAACTTCTGTATGGTTCATGCAACAGAAGTTACTTCCATTTTTCCCCAAGTAACACAAGGTAGAGGGGAAATTGCCATAGCAGTCTCCCTTTCTTTTCCCCCTATGGAAACTAGCTAAACTTACAGGAAACTGTGATTTATGAGCCAAGTCAATTCATTAAAATTACATAAACAAATAGCACAAACAGGATATGAACAACACAGGTGGTACTGAAAACCCAAAGACCATAAAATTGTATGTCTCAGTATTTTACTTCATGTCCACTTTAGCGTTAGCTTGGTCCCAGAAACTGACTGCCCATTATCATTCAGACACAAATTAATGTGCTCTTCTTGGTGGCATTTCTCACTATTTTGTGTCCTTGCACAGGTGGACATTTCTTTCCAAAACACATCCCTGGCTCAAAGGCAGACCAGTAGGCTCCATTGACATCACAGCCATTTTAAGACGGGACATAAGATAACGAGGAAAGGAGTTAGGGTGCAAAGTCATGCTGCTTAAATAACAGCGAGCCAGTTTAGACATCCAAGGAACCATAGCCACTGCTGTTGTTACCCAGTTCTTACGTTTTATGTAAAAAAAGCCACAAAGCAAAAACAGAAGCAGGTATATTTGGCGATACACATTAAAACATCTCAGCAAACAAAGGCAGGCAAAAAAAAGTGTTGCCCTTTTAGGAATACTCTGTTAGATCTGGCAGCAAGGGGTGGGAGGAGGTCACTGGCATGCATTCACTTGTGCCACAGAAGAGAAAGACTAAGCAAAAGCAGAATAAATGAACTAAAAAGTTCATCTTCTATTTATCTTAGGTTTTGTATTAAGGCTAATGTTTTAATGGAAATTGGGTGATAGTTCTTTCCTGCACTTTCAAAAACTACTATTAGTATTTTGACCCCACTAACTGCCTAACCACATTGTGAAAGTAACTGGCAGTGTAATTTCAGATGATGTTTAAAGCACACTGCCATCATGGGTCAGGCTCATAGCCAGTACCTGGTGACTAAAGCTGGACATTTCTGAGGAAGATACACACCAGGTGCTTGCACAACAGCATGCTTACAAGGGAAGACTTTCCCTGGGCCCTATTAACATTTCAGTGCTTAAAACCAAATCATGTCTGTTCTGTGCCTCTTTGCCAAGTACCTCTGGCACTTTCATACCTGAGTATGAGCTAAAGCAAAGCTACTGGCTGCCTTCCAGATTAATGAGTTTCCAGTCTCTAATGAAAAGACAAAGCTGTAAGAAGTGCAACACTCTGCTTGAGTTGTTTGCAAGCATATCTGCCTGAGGAGCAGCAGCCATCAGACCACATTTGACCTTTATGAGATCCTGTCTCTCTCCCCTCCACCCCCTTTTTTTTTTTTCTTCCCTTTTTGCCGCAACCTTTCTCACTTAAAAAGAGGGGAAATACCAGGCTAGCATTTAAAAAACAAAACAATAAGAACCAGTCACATCTACTTGTCCTTCACTCTACTTGTCTCCTTTTCTCCATTTGGTTCTGGTGATCTACAGAACAGCAGCAGCTGCAGATCTGCACAGTTCAGCTGTAACTGATCTAACTGAGGCATCAGAATGCTACTAATGTTCTCACTGCTAATTCGTAGTGCTATTATCAGGGCTTCAGATACAAAAATGGATTTTTGCAATTTTACGGATGAATTTGCTCCCATCTTGGTGTAACTTTACAAGTGCTTTCTGAGAAAGCAGTCCTCAAGTTCAGGGAGGTAAATCCCAGAGCACAGCATTAGTCACAAGGAAAGAAGAACCAGCAAAGAGAACAAAAATATCTGATACAGTGGGAACCCTCCCTTGCAATACAGTCACAGAAACTCCATGATGCTCAAGTTCTAATAGTGCCAAGATATAAACTGCTATTTATAATCACCTTCCTGCACACTGGCATAAGGCTTTCTAAACAGTTCTTTGTGACTGTCACCCTATGCCTGCAAAACATATTAAAGCTATCTTCTCCTAGAATTAAGTGATGTTACATTTAATACCTGTTACACTCATCATTAAGCACAGCTACTGCTCACCCTGCATCGGTACTTTTTGAAACATAACTGCAGACTATTTCTGGATCGCTCAGGTCTGCTGCCCCCACGTATGTTTGCTACAGCAGAACAAATTCAAGGTACAATACTACAACTGAGCATGCCATGAAGTTACAAAATTCAGAGTGCCTGTAAAGATAATTTCTGCAAGTGGTAGAAGTTCATCACCAACACTAATACACAATCACTTCAGTTTTTAGAGGAGGTTAAAAAATACATAGATAGCACCCAGGAAGTACTCTTAGGTTTGTATTTTGTCTTCTTCCCACTTGTCCTATCTTGTATAATGCCTAATTCTCCTCTGCAATAAAATGCCAGAACTTGGCAGTTACTTCTTCACAGAAGTTTCTGGAAATAGCAGCTGCAATAACAGAAGCTATCAAGACTTTCATTTTACGGGCCTGCATCAACCCCACTGAACACGACTTACTGCATTCTCTAGACGTACACATGCCAGCAAGCTCATTCTGTTGTTTTGAACTAGGAGAAAAGGTAAGCCAACTCTTCTCTCCGTTAAATTTATGTAAAGAAGGAAAAACTTAAACTAAACAGCTTTATTGCCTTATGCTTGTGTGTGCCTGTCTGCAAGTTGCAATGGATCCTAGGCTGGAATGCACATGATTTTATCACAAAGAAATTGTATCTCAGCAGAGGTGAATATGAATAATACAAAGCCCAGCCAATAGAAATGGCTGCTGTCTAGGGCAGATATAGGAACTGGGTAGGGAAACTCCCCTGTTTGCTCCAGAGCAGCAGCAAAAGCCCTATTTTCACTATTGTAGAAGACTTCACCCTCTCCCTCTGCCTATATCCACCACACCCAGCAGCAATGCCAGCAGCAGCCCCACTGATGAAGACATTAACTTCAGCAAAGCTGAATCAGTTCCACTGTCAGGGTAAATGGTCCGGTTTCGCACTCAGAAAGCCTGCCTTGGTGCTCTGGCTTCCCCATCCAGACATGAAAGAGAAGTGCCACAGCTGGTTAAATAATTCTGCCCAGAAGATTAAGCATGTATCACAGGCTTTTGAAAGAAGTAAGATGGCTGTCATGCCCAGTTGCCCTGATAGCCATGCACTTTATGAGAGATGCTAAGTGCTATTGCAAACATAGTCTGTACTTCCATGGCAGTAAGAGTCTCTCTGCTCTTTTCATTGCCGCAGACCAGTGCTTTTGATCCATCAGCAGCGCTCAGCATTCATTCCCAAGGGAAATCCTTTGAAATGTACCTTCATCTTGATCGCTGACCTCAAGCTGGTCCAATACCACAAGCACCAGTGCAAAGAGCTGCAGTTGCTTTGTGCAGAACTTTATCTGATTACCAGATTTCAAAGCAGCTAAACCCAGTCTAATCCACCACATAAATTAGTCAAACTATTTTTAATGCAGGTTCTTCCTTTTAAAACATAACAAGGGGCCTAAAATTCAGACTAAAATTTAGCATAGTTTTTTTTTTTTGTCCCAGAGCCAGCCTGCTATAGTTTATCATTGAAGATTATGTCATATTAAGAATATTATCATAGAACATTAAAACCACTTTGGAAAAGCAAACATACATACAGATCCAAGAAAAAGTTATGAATACAAAAAAACCACAGAAGATGAAAATAAAACAGCTTAAGCTTTTTATAAGCAATTGTCAATTATGAATTTATTCTGATACTACAAATATATCCCATTAGAACATCAACATTTTCTATTTCGCTTAAAATAATCACTAACAAAGGAGTCTGAACATGAAAATGATTGGTTCATCTACTCCATTTGACACAGAAGTCACTTTGGAGTAAGCTGTGTCAATTCTTTTTAAAAAAAACACATAACATCTGTAATGTACATATATATATGCTTAGGGATTGGGAGCTCCAGCTGCCATGAGGCTGAAGAAATGTTTATGAACTCAGAAAGCAGGAATTGTATTTCATTCACCCTTTTTGCCATGGTAAAAAAAGTCAACATGATCCAGATGTTCCAGGTGTTAAAGAATGCCTACTTGGTAACTATTGTCCAAGACAAGCTTTTTCTTTATCGTGCTGAAATAATTTATTTAATCCAGGGATAATACAGCAGCCTTCTTCCATTACTCTTCAGAGTGGAGAACATGGTTTAACACTTCTTCACATTCTGTTAATTTAAATGAAGTCACATTATTTATCTAATGGCCAAACAAATCAGAAAGCATTATAGCACAATGAGGTGATATAACTAAATAGTGAAATATTAAAATGGCAAGTTAGGTTTCCTATCAAGTGATATGAAATAGTGGGTTTCTTCTGTATGGTGTTACACCTATCATTAATATTACCACAATTTGTAATTATTTTCAGTTCCTTAAGAGAAAGAATGATTCTGCTTTTCTTTTTAAAGAGGAAGGAAGAAACTGAACTTTTGAGCGCATGGGTTATTGCAACTACCTAGCATACGTTTATTTTCCCTCTTAGACCTCTACACTTATTTTCCTCACCACCACCATCTCAGAGCTCATAAAACTCCGAGTTTGGCTGCTGGAATGTCCATAAACTTGGAGGAGCCTGGCTTCCTGGCATCAGAAAGCTGTTCTACCAAAGCTACAGTGTGACACCAGTGCAACTTAAAGGATGTCACAAACTCCTCCAGGGCAGCACTGGCTGCAAACAGAGATTTAATTTGGTCATCAGCATGGATACTCAGGCCAATATTACAGTAGAGCATTAGCACTGCTGCTCTCAGGAGCACCAGGTGAAACGACAGCTATCCCGGTGTAACAGAAGAGATAGGAGCAGTAAATTGCTTTTAAAAATAAAAGCTTGCTTACAAGTTTCCATCATTAAGCCATTGTAGAATGATACTGTGTATGTATTTACAGTACATCCCTTTTCATAACCCGTCTCACAGTGATGCCAGTTGAAAGGAAACACACACACCAGTTTCCCTCATCTCCCCTAGCTGCTGAGCAGCTGTTCCTCTGCAAGAGACAACTACTACGAACGAGGAGAGGGCCTCCTCAACTAAAAGTAGTTCCATTACAGGTGGGCATCTCCCTAACTATAGCCCCCATACTGTGAGTATGCCCAAGAAAACAGAAACCAAGCTCGTGAAAAACACCTAAGGATGCTAACTCACCAACAGGAATGGAAAATGCCTTCATTTGAGCCTACACTCAAATATATTCTTGCCACTCCTCTCACTTCTCCTATGAGGAAAGATTGAGGGAACTGGGATTGTTCAGCTTGGAGAAGAGAAGGTTCTGGGGAGACCTCATTGCAGCCTTCCAGTACTTGAAGGGAGCACATAAACAGGAGGAGGAACGGCTGTTTACGAGGGTGGATAGCAATAGGACAAGGGGGAATGGTTTTAAACTGAGATAGGAGAGGTTTAGGTTAGATATTAGGAGGAAGTTTTTCCACACAGAGGGTAGTGACACACTGGAACAGGTTGCCCAAGGAGGCTGTGGATGCCCCATCCCTGGAAGCATTCAAGGCCAGGCTGGATGTGGTTCTGGGGAGCCTGGTCTAGTGGTTGGTGACCCTGCACATAGCAGGGGGGTTGAAACTAGATGAGCATTGTGGTCCTTTTCAACCCAGGCCATTCTATGATTCACTCCAGCTCCATATCAAACACAGAGTAGGCCAGCAAATTACAGAAGCTGGAGCAGATCTCGTTAATAGGTATTTGGCTGAAAGAGCCTCAATAATGCACAAATCTTGTAGGTAAACTTCCTTCTGTTTTGATTTGAATGAATGGAGCCCTGTCCCTTACCTCAGATGTGGTGATAGGATCATCCACCCAACACCAGTCTCAAAGAAACACAGTAATAAACAACAGAAGACAAACCATGTTAGGCCATGTTGCACAAACTGCAAATTCAATGGCAGCATAAAACCAGTGATACTTGGAATGTTATCAAACCAACAGAAAAAGTATTTTTGCAGTGTTCAGACTGCTTCCTCTTGTGCAGGCTTGGAATAAAACATTTTATTCAACTGTGAGATCCAGAGAGATTTAGTAAAAACAGCATGCAAGGAATGCCATTTACCTTAACATCACAGGCATAAATTAAGAGCCTCACTGGTAACTAAAGCTACACATTTCTCATCCCAGTAGCAGACAAATTTGGTGATGTTTTCCAGCCTTAATAATCCTATGATTCTGTGTTTAAGAAGTCTTCTGGACTCTAGCATATGGGGCGCAATAATGGATGCAAGTGGCCAGGCAGATACCAGGCTTGCAGGGAGCACCTGACCTTAAAGATGCCACCAGCTGAAAAACAGCCATATCGTGAAGCAACTCATGACTCCAGTTAACTGGGTCTTTACAGAAAAATAGCACATGCTTCTTCATGCACCTGCAATATGAACCAAAAAATTATCCAGAAATACTGGCCTTCCAGAGGTACTCAAGCTTGCAATAGGAATTTGCTTTACAAAGCGTTATTTGACTGCCAAATGCTGCAGACCTAAACAAGCTCTAATGGTGGCCCACATCTGACTTCCAGCATTGGAATTAACTGTGTGTTGCTGTAAAGCCTGAAATCTGCGCTACCTCCTTACAGAGGAATCCACATACGTGGTCCAAAGCTTAAAAGCCTCTGGATCAGCTCCTAGTGAAACTTCCCTGAGGTGATCAGCAAGGCTTTAATCTTTATCACCCACCAGGCTAGCAAATTAGCTCTGAGAGGAGCTCTTCTAGATAGGCAGATACTGACTGACATCCAGTTAGGCACAGTAATACCACCCTGCTGTTTGGTAGCAGGCAGGGGAGTAAACAACCCAACATATGGGCATCAGGTTTAGGAAGCTGGCTGGAGGGTCACACCTTAGCTAAGGTACAAGTCATTTCAGGAAAAGTAGCTGAGGCACAGATAAAATTCAAGCCAAAGTGCTCATGAAGATGTTGCAACAAAGATTTTCCTCTAAACGTCTTTAAAAATTAGAGACTTGAACAGTTTCTTGAATAAACTTCTGAAAATAAAATACACCCACTTAGGTGAAATCCTATTAATTTTTAAGGGTCATTAGAATGTGCTGAAGTGTTTTACTGGGTAATGGTTCCTTGCCTACAAAGCTCTTGGGAAACATGGGTTAAAATCTCTTGCTAGTCTCATTTTAAAAAGATGATAAAAATAATTAAAGTCCAGTCTGAAACAGCCTGTGCACATGTATAAGAAAGAATGAGAAGGAAAAAAGCAACAAAACCCAGCTATAGAGTTATTTAAGGAACCACATAATTACCCAGATCATTCTAATAATTTCTAACAACTTTATGAAAATGGAGCAAAGAAACACCACCACCCAACTCCAGTTGGGAAGACTGAAATTCTAATTAATCTGTTTATGTAAGCAATCTATTACCAGCACTAGCAGATAGTATTTCAAGAAAAATTTAAAACATGACTAGTTGTGCAAGCAACATATTTACTAGACTCATATTACCAGTGATACCCATGAGTAGCATGTTTAGAATGGACTTGAAAATAGAAAACCAGTTCTTTCAAACCCTTCTTAATATTTATAGCTCTGTTGGAGGTATAGTATCTACCCTCCACCTGGGGTAGATGAGGAGCTGACAGAGAGCTTATGGGTTAGGGTTAAAAAAGCAGGGGAAGGAGACATTGCAGTGGGAGTCCGCTACAGGCTGCACACCTGGTCAGGAAGACCAAGTGGATGAGGCCCTCTACAAACAGATAGGAGCAGCTTCATGTTCACAAAACATGGTCCTCATGGGAGATTTCAACCATCCCAGTATCTGTTGGAGGGACAGCACAGCAGAGCACCAGAAATTGAAGATGTTCCTGGAATGCATTGATGATAACTTCCTCTTCCAAGTGGTACACGAACCCATGAGAAAAATGCTATGCTGGACCTTGTCCTCACCAATGAGGAGGGTCTGGTGAGTAATGTGAAGCTCAAGGGCAGCTTTGGCTGCAGTGACCACGAAACAGTGGAGTTCAAGATCCTTAGGGCATCAAAGAGGGTGTGCAGCAAGCTTGCTACTCTGGACTTCAGCAGCGCAGACTTCGAACTCTTCAGGGAACTGCTTGGCAGGGTGACATGGGATAAAGCTCTGGAGGAAGAGGGGCCCAAGAAAGCTGGTCAGTATTCAAGAACCATCTCCTCCAAGCCCAGAAGCAGTGCATCCTGAGAAAAAGGAAGGCAGGCAGGCAAGAATGCCAGGAGGCCTCCATGAATCAACAAGGAGTTCCTGGACTTTCTTAAGTAGAAAGTCTATAGGAAGTGGAAGCAGGAACAGGTTACTTGGGAGGACTACAGAGCAGTTGTCCGAGCAGCCAGGGATCATGTTAGGAAAGCTAAAACCTAGATAGAATGAAATCTAGCCGGGAACAAGAAGAAATATTACCGGTTTATCAGTGACTAAAGGAAGGTCAGGGAAGATGTGGGGCCCTCTCTGGAAGGAAACTGGACACCTGGTCACAAGGGATATGCAGAAAGCCAAGGTGCTCAATGACTTCTTTGCCTCAGTCTTCACCGGCAAAGGCTCTAGCCACTCTGCCCAAGCTGCAGAAAGCAATGATAAGAAGCTGGAGAAGATCTGCCCACTCTAAGTGAAGATCAGGTTCAAGACCATCTAAAGAACCTGAAGATGCACAAGTCCATGGGAACTGATGAGATCCATCCACAGGTTCGGAGGGAACTGGCAGATGAAGTTGCCAAGCCGCTATCCATCATATTTGAAAGGTCATGGCAGTCTGGTGAAGTCCCCACTGATCAGAAAAGGGGAAACATAACCCCCATTTTCAAGAAGGGAAAAAAAAGAAGATCCAGGAAACTATCGGCCAGTGAGTCTCACCTCTGCACCTGGCAAGATCACAGAGCAGATCCTCCTGAAGGCCCTACTAAGGCACATGGTGATTGATGATAGCCAGCACGGCTTCACCAAGGGCAAGTCATGCCTGACAAACTTAGTAGCCTTTTATGATGGAGTCACAGTGTCAGAAGATAAAGGAAGAACAACTGACATCATCTACCAGGACTCGTGCAAAGCATTTGACACTGTTCTGCACAACATCCTGCTTGCAAATTGGAAAAAAATTGATTTGATGGATGGACCACTCACTGGATAAGGAATTGGCTGGATGGTTGCACTCAGAGAGTTGCAGTTAACAGCTCAGTGTCCAAGGTGCTGGGATCAGTGTCATTTAATGTCCTTGTAGGTGACATGGACAGTGGGACCTAGTGCACGCTCAGCAAGACAACGCCAAACTGAGTGGCACAGTTGACTTGCTAGAGGGAAGGGATGCTATCCAGGGGGATCAGAATCACCAACGTTGGTAAAGACCTCTAAGATCATCCAGTCCAACCATCCACCTATAACCAATATTTCCCACTAAACCATGTCCCTCAGTACAACATCTAAACATTTCTTGAACACCTCCAAGGGATAGAAGGACCTGGACAGGCTGCAGAGGCTGGCCCATGCCAACCTTTTGAAGTTCAACAAAGTCAAGTGCAAGGTCCTGCACCTGGCTCAGGACAATCCCAAGCACAGACAGATGTTGGGCAGAGAATGGCTTGAGAGCAGCCCTGAGGAGAAGGATTTGGTGATGTCAGATGATGAAAAATTCAGTATGAGCCAGCACTGTGTGCTTGCAGCCTAGAAGGTGAACTGTATCCTGGGTTGCATCAAGAGAAGCATGACCAGCAGGTCAAGGGTAGTGATTCTGCCCCCCTGCTCCTGTGAGACCTCACCTGGAGCACTGTGTCCAGTTCTGGGGCCCCCAACACAAGAACATGGAGATGTTGGAGCAGGTCCAGCAGAGGGCCACAAAAACGATAAGAGGGCTGGAGCATCTCCCTCATAAGGACAGGTTGAGAGAGCTGGGGCTCTTCATCCTGGAGAAGAGAAGGCTCTGGGGGGACCTTATAGCGGCCTTCCAGTACCTGAAGGGGCCTACAGGAAAGCTGAAGAGGGACTTCTTACAAGGGCAAGTAGCAACAAGATGAGGAAAAATGGTTTTAAACTGGAAAAAGGTAGATTTAGACTAGATATCAGGAAGAAATTATTTCCTGTGAGGGTGGTGAGACACTGAAATAGGTTGCCTAGCGAGGATGTGGATTCCCTCTCCCTGGAAGCATCCAAGGCCTGGATGGATGGCTGTGGGCAGCCTGGTCTAGTGGGAGGTGTCCCTGCCTATAGCAGGGAACTAGATCATCTTACAGATCCCTTCCAACCCAACCCGTTCTATAATTCTATGATGACATCTTCATTAATTCAGACATAAACACCTAAAACCAGTAATTTTTTGCCTTAATATTTCTGCATCCAAGATCTGCATTTGCAGCTAAGAGATAATGACACCTTTAACTGTACAGTAATAAATAGTCAGCAGCAGTTGTTTAATCAATTTTGTTTTGCTTTTCAAATGAAGTGTTTAAGTGGCACTGAAGGACACTGGGTGACTACATTTTTTATCGCTAAATAATACCTGTCTACACTTCAACTGGTTTCCTACTGTAGGAAAAAATCCATTCATTTCACCATGAAGAAGGCATATGAAACAGATGGGAAGAATCACATCCTAAAGTTGCCTCTTTCCCTCTAACGATTTTAAAAGGAACCTGAAGTGCATCTAGGGGAAAGACATCTACATCAGGCAAATCGTATGCCCTGTTCCTGGCAAAGCCTCCAGGAATGATGTGATCATGGCACTTAGCTGCAAGAATCACACCATTATCATTTGTGTTTTAAACGTGAGTACAAAACATTTTAGTGTTCCATTTTTATTTCTCAGAAGCAAGGAAATAAAAACTTTGAAAGTAGAGTATTAGACTTACGTTCAGAGCACACTGCAACAGAAGAAAAACTTCCAAGAAAATAGGATTCCCTCCACTTTTTTTCCTCTCCTGATGCTACACGTCAATAATAACCTCTGATTATTCTGCCATAAAGATTATCGGACAATTTAGAGGATTGTGCATGTTGCAAAATAGATTGTTTAAACATAAAATCATATTAAAAACAATATTATTTGCAATGAAAGAAGTCAAAACATATGCTCAAGTTAAACAAATGCCCACTGTGAGCATTTTCCCAAGTGAAGATAAGTCTTCATATATATTTAGTTTTGCAGCAACCTGAGGAGAGGTAGGAGGGAAAAAAAAAAAACAAGCATATTTTGTGCCAAAATGAAGACACCTCATGCTGTTATTCTGGAATTTATCACTCAAATTTCTCATCCTGACTAGTAATATAGGATCTACACGCCTTTGCAGGAAGAAAGAGTCCAAGAAAATAAATAATACTGGACTCCATAAAAACAAGTCACAGCAAGTTCTATTTTCACTTCAATGTGTTCCCGAAGCTATCCACATTTCCCTTGTTTAGCTTAATGGCTCTGCATCTCCTATAGACCAACAGGCGCACTAGCAGGTCAAGGGAAGCACTTGCTCACACTAAGCTCAGTCCTTGAGACTCCATAACTGTTTAGTTTAGCATAGCTCTGAAGGCCACGCACCACAGTCTCACAGTCCACAGCATAGAAACCACCATCCCAGCCCTTCATTATGAATACCGCAGTTACCAAATATAGACAGAGTCAAAGTTCATAAGGGACCACAAAATTGTACTTGGTGCAAAAGGCAGAGCAAGCCTCCATTTCCACTCACACCTGGTTCTGATCAGAGTATCTTCATGATGTTTGTATACTTGTAGCAAAGTACTGGATCTGGTGCTATACACTGCGCACCATCCTGGGCGGGGGACCACAAAAGCAGCAGTGCAGCAAGCACATTTGTTTCAGATATATTTCAACGTCACTTTTACAACTTCATGTTCTTACCATACATGGGCAGATTATTTGGGGAACTTCATTCAAGAAAGGCATATCTTGGTTTTTACAAAACATGGGTGTAACATGCACAGCAGCAGGAGTGGTGCAAGACAAGGACAACGAAGGAGAAAAGCAAAGCTTCTGAATTTCCTGACATGGTCAGGAATGCCTCTGGCAGACCCACTGCACTCTGCACAGCCAGCATCACCTCAGCAGTTAAGCAGCAAGGAGTTCACCAGTCACTGATACAGAAGTAGCCTTAGACCAAGTTCACAGACCTAAAGCTTGTTGGGTGACTTGTTGGATGTCTTGGTGCATCTTCATCAGAAAAAAACAACTACACCAAACGTATTGGTATTCTCAGCCAAATTCATCCACTAACCAGTGACTGAACACCTGGTGGGAAGGCAGGGCCAACCAAGGGGAGCTAAGGTGCATGCAGCGCACCGGAGTGACTGGAAGGGTTGGAGCCAGGATCATTTCAGGGTTGGCAGTGAAAAGAATGGCATCTCTTGCTGAAGATCCGTGCCTACCTGAGGTCATCCAGAAGTAAGCAGCTCTTTTCCTTCATTTCTGTGGCTGCTGCATTGGGCTTGTTCTCATTTGCTGTAGCCAAAGACTTTGCCACCCCACTATTACTGTGGTATTTTCCATCCCATTATAGCATTACAGCACATAATTTGAACATTTAAAAGGTAATAATGTTTTAGGCAATTACAGCCATACTAAAATACAAGTGGGCTGAAATGATTGCTAGAAGTATTAATTTAGCAAAACTCTTTCCTCCTCTCCCCCATTTACTCAGAAGCAAGTTTTATCTTAATTATCTACCATTATCAAATAGCTTATGAATTTACTTTTACTAATTTGATTCTTTTGAAATACAATTTATTAAGTTACTTTATCTCATTTAAATAGTTTTAAAGTAAGGGTTGTAAATACTTGTTTTTGTTTGTTGGTTTTTTTCTCCCCCCGGGAATCCTGTTAAATTACCATGGCAATTAAAATGTAGTTACATTTTATACATTTATGAGATGGGAGCATGTTATGCTTAACTTACAAAGCTAGATAAAGACATGGATTGAAATGACTGTCCTTGAACAATCTAGCACCCATTTGCAGCTCTAACTGGTGACTGATTACTCTTTCTGAAGTAGCGTCAGATCTCTTTGAACGCAATGCTTGTACACAGCAGGACACACAAAGCCCATGGAGACAGAAGTGCTGTGATCATAGAACAGGAGTAGCTTAGAGATAGGCTCCAACTCAGTAAACACTTGTTCCTATACTTAACCAGCATCTCACATGAAAATCCCTACTGAGCTATAAAAGGCTCCTAGAAATAGCAGAGGAATAAAAGTTTGCAGAAATAGTACTTTCTGCTCCCACTCTTGTGATTTGCCTTGCTTTTGAGAACTGCAGTTCATGATGACATTCAGCTAGAGGAATTACTTCAGCTCCAGCTTCTAAAACCTGGGCAAATATTTTTATCTTTTAACTACATTTTTATTTTCATTTTAAGAAGTTACTGTTCTGACAAACTTTCTGAGAAGCTTCTGTAGTGCAGCCACATTCTATAGGAACAACCTGATTTTACTACTTACCCTCTGTGGCTTGCAGCTTAGAACAGAACTGAGTCTAAACACCTCAGCACCAGATGCACATGGTACTCCCCAGATCATCGTATTTTTTGACACTGGATTTATTAAAGTTGATGAAACCAACTAAAGAGGAAGTTGGAAAAGGAGTGCCAAAAAAACAGTACCTTTCTATGTTTTATATCACTTCTTCCTTGAGGGCAACTGGAGGCTGCTACGCTCTCAAAACTGAGATTTCAAAACTTTCTGGAGCTTGGCCACAGAACATTCTTCCTAAAATTACTACAGACAAGATCACTCAGTTATGGGACACAAAGAGGAAAAACAAAACACCAAAACATATTTGCACACAAGCAGTACTAGCAACTGGTTACAGAAAGACTGCCCACAGGTCTAGACTAATAAATATTCTTTCTCCAGCCCCTCCAACAGATATAAAAGGTACAGAAACAGTAAACCACCTCTTCATGTTGTCAGACTACATAACTACTTTAAAACATTCATAGTCTAACCTGTTCTTCCCGAACCTTATACATGCTTCAGATTGGCTTTAAGGTACACACTTACCTTCACAAAAATATTCAGCAACCTGCTTCTTAGAACACAATGACAGTACAGGCACAGGAACACTGATAAATACAACATTCACAACTACGCATATGCTTAAAGATCTCTGGAGTGCCCACTGAAGTACACACTTGGCTCAGCTGGTAGGAATTGTATGAACTGAAAGCACAACAGGTGTTTGCAATAGCTATCAGCTAGAGAGCAGCAGCAACAAATAATTGCACCCAACTACAGAATAATTACTCCAGAACTCCCACCTGCCTCTCTCTGGCCCTTTTCAAAAAAGTATTACTCTGAAAGACACACTACTGCAAAAAAGAAGGAAGGAAGATAATAAAGGGAATTGATTTATATGTTCTTGATTTCTAGGTTAGTATATATTTATCACATGATTACCAGGTCTAGCACCGACTTTGTTTAAAGTAACAACAAAAATGACACAGAGAGCATTAGGAATCATTTCATAAATGACTTAGTAAGCAGCTGTTGTCATCTGGACAAGGACAGCCTGGTCCTTCTGCAGGGCCCTGAAGGACAGCCGGGACTCTGGTAAATCCAGGTTTAAGTTCTACTGAAACAGGATCTGTTCTTTCCAATAAAAACTTGTAAGATTTGAGGTCCTTCTAATGTCACCTCTGGGGTCAGCATCATTTAGAAAATGTAGAGCAGAAAAGAATGAGTGTAACTGTTGCTTAATATTCCAGTACTTGCAAGAGGCGTGATTCAGATCCATTATTACTTTTACCGTGTGTCACGGAGTTATCTCTAGATCTGTGTCTGTGACAGGGGCAGCAGGCCCAGAAAAAAAAAGGGGGGGGGGGGGAAGGAAATGTGTTGATGGCTTACAGCTGGTCGGCCCGGCCCCGTGACTAATGAGGCAGCGGACTTGTGGGTCTGTGCCTCTGTAGAAGGGGAAGAGAGAGAAGAGGAAGGCCATAGTAGATGGGTCTAACAGGAAAAACAGAGCAATGGCAACGATCTGAGGAGAAACTTTAATTTACTAAATCCAGTAAAATCAAACAAAATGAGAGAGAGAGTGTGTCCAATATGAGGCCTTACTCTAGTAGACTGCAGGGGAACCATGTGCTTTTCTCCGGTGAACTGAGAGAGCGACAAGCACCGCTATCCTACCAGGAGCTCCACCTTTCTTCCTGTGGGGAATGCCACCCCTCCCCTCTGATAACCAAAATGCCCATAAAAGGCAGTCCACGGAACCAGAACATTAACTCCCACTGCTTTACCTGATGTTTTGATGTGGAATATCAACAACAAAAATCACAAAACCATGACACTGTATAGTAAAGTAATTATGATGCACTCAGTTGTGTTTCCTGCTTAGAAGTGGTAGAGTTAATAACTATTATCTTTGTATTTGCAAAGAGATGAAGAAAAATATTTTAGTGACAAATTCCTAACATTGACTGATGGTTCAGTTTTCTGATTGAAAGATGTTGTTGCTGAAATATAGTTAAAATGACATTATTCTTCATCTTTCGGCTTTGGTAGATTTATCTGCTTTGGTATTATTACAAAACCTGTAAGGTCATACAACCTTGTAAAGTGAAAAACGTAATACAGAAAACAGTAAAACAAAAAAATCAACCTGATTTTCAAGGAAAAAAAAAATATGAAAGCATCAGTTACAATGACCTAAAATAGAACTGATGCAAGGAACAAAGTTAAAAATCAGATCTCCTATTTCATACTACATTTATGCTGCTTATTGCTGCTGCATGTTAACAGAAACCTTGACCTTTTCTAATCTCTTATTCAATAAGCAAAACTAGACATACAGGAAATCATCTGTAGAACACAGTTACACATTTCTGAAACCCTTTCCTTCTAATCAAGTGGAATATACCCATCCATCAGAGTATCTGTTTTCAAAGATGACTTGGGGAGAAATAATCTGGGTTCACTGAGCCAGTGGAAATTTATTCACATTCTCAATGTGCCAGCAACCAAACTGAAAAAGACAGACTTCTGAAAACTGTACAAAATCTTGCAGAATCAAATAGAAGGCCTAAGTAGCCTGTAAGGCAAGGTGATGATAGTGTCAAGCTTTATCAAGAAAATGTGTCGCCAGCATAGGGACTGTGATATTTTGAGCAAAACATGATTTCTAAAATCAGTTGTCATTATACTACTCTGTGAGCCACAGAATTCAAAGTGAATCTGGGTAGCTGGGTCAGAGTATTACACATGCCAACTCTCACAATAAGAAATGGATCAACATGCTATGTTGGCTTTTCACATTTTCTGCTGAACCCATATACTTTGCCAATCAGTACCTTTAGCATAAAGAAAACAAATTATTTCAAAAGCAATCTTAAAATCATGATATTATCTCTAAGATGGACGATCAGTTTGATGAAAAAGAGCATAAAAAAGTTGAGGCCATAATTAGCTTTGTAATTCTTCCTTTCTGAGTTTGTATGAGGCTCCATTTTAGCTTCAAAAGTTGAGAAGTCAAATAAAAGTTTCATCTTGCTAATAAGGTGTTTGTATGTTGTTTGAATTGCATTTTATTTATCTAGGAAAAGAAAGCTTATACTTTTAGAACATGCATAGAATGTTACACATCATCCTTTAAAGTCACACATAAAGGTTAGGGACTTCTTTAAATGCTTAACTGGTTTTCTAAAGAATGAAAAATATTATTCATTGAAATATTATTCTACCATATTTCTTTTAGAACCCAGAAAAATGCATGAAGGAACAGAAATATGTAAAATAAAATATATAATTTGACTCAGGAAAAAATGAAAAAAGTTATAAACAGAATGGCTATTTCCATATGCAAGAATGGCAGCATCTTCCTTCTGAGTGAGTGGCAGCAGGCAGTTTTTCTCCAGAGGGTAAAATTGCTGGTGAGGCACATAAATCCTGTTTTGAGTGACAGACAAATAGACTGTGCAGGTTAGGGCAGGATTGCCAGAAGGAAGGCCCTGGGCCACTTTGACCCTCACAGATGCTCCCATGTGCCGTGCAGCTCCCTGCTGCGGTCAGTGAGGGATGGGAAAGTAGAAGTAAGGTCGCTCTTGCTGTCCCCTGCCTCAGCACACATACAAGGTTGCCCACAGTTGCTTGTGCAATAGCATGGGCAGTGTGTGAGGAGAGATCTCTTTCTTTGCAGGGATCACATCATACCCTGAAGCACAAAGCTCGGTTTCCCATATCCAGCCACATACTTTGTCTGCAGGCTACTTTGCGTTAATGAGGACAAAGAAATAAACAGTGAAATATATTTCTGTGCTGCCACGAAAACAAAACAAAACAAAACAAAACAAAACAACATTCAATCAGGAGATCTTTTACCTGGTGTATCCATGCATCAGAGTTGATTACTAGCAGTCCAGGGGCAGGTTCCCAATGTGCCGGCATCATGCTGCCCTGAGCTACTGGCCAACCAGTGTGCTCCAGGCAAATCTGAAACAAAGCCTAAATTAGGGCAGTCCTCATTTTGTTTTACAGCTCATGGAAGGCTGCCCAGTCTGCAGGGGACCACACAGCTGCAGGAATACAGGAAGTGAGAAAATAGGCCACTGTTAATAACTTGGTGATTCCAGGCATGCATACGAATAACTGAAAATTGGCATAACCTGGAACCATCTATCTTCACTTATTCATTTGAAGAGTCAAGGAATTCAAGACATCTTTGGAAATAAGAAGGAACTTGGCTCTTCTCTCCCAGGAACTTGCAGTACGTAGCTCTGATGATGGCAGTAACATTATTACAAACTTGCAGCAGCTCAAGTAAGGAGGCAGTGGGGGCTGGCTTCCCACCCCTTCTTGTTTTCATTCCAGAAACAATTTTGTACCATCTGTTGCAATACCTACCTGGGAATAAGCATTCCCCTCAGACATTATCGGAGACAGGACCACCCATGGCAGAAGGCAATGAGCAAGTTCCCAGGGGCCCTGTTCCCAGATGTAGCAGACCCTCCTCGCTGCCACTGTCTGCTGTGAGGCAGCTCCCTCAGGACCCACTCCCCATACCTTAGGGGCAGCAGGAATGCCACCGCTCTCTCTGCTGGGAGAGAAGCTGTGCGGGAGGCTTTAGTGGTCAGCCTTCTGTAATGTGTGAATGTCCTTCCACGTTCCCAGGAGAGATGTAACTGGGCTGCGCAGCTGTTCTGCAGCAGACTGGAACAGCAGAATAAGTCAGCAGTGTTTTGCTAGGGCTGGGGATGCAAACTGCAGGGGACTGGTTCTGGTGTTTTTTAGCAGCTCTTGATACAATGTGCAGAGAAAATGCCTGCCTGAGGGTGCCTCTCCAAAGCCAGCCTGTTTGGAGCCCAGGTGAGTCAGGCACCTTCCTCATCACCCTCCCTCCCCTCCCAGTGCTTCAATTTTTGCAGTATGCCAGGCCATCACATCTATCAATATTCAGGCAGAGCTTTTGCGTGGAAATCTATGCATGCTTGGCAGCTCTCAGGTCATTTTTCAGCACGAGTTTTGCACAGGACTAATTTCAAAGGCTTTTACGATGATTTCAGTGGATGCATTTGGAGGATAGTATACGGAGGTAGAACTGCCTGGCTCCCATTAACACCAATGGAGTCATGAGGGCACCAGCCCGTGCACTGCTCTGGGACATACCCACAATGACTGGTGAGGGGGCTGCTGCCTTCCCTCTGTCCTTCTAGATGTGATGCTTCCCTTGTGCAAAGCAGGGGGCAAAATAAAGAAGGGACGGACAGCACAGTTTCCTCCAGCTAAGAAATTCTGCAAAGTAGAGTAACTTTGGGGCTTGCCTTGATTTTTAGAGAGAACCTTCCACTTCCATCTAAATTTCCTGAAGTATGAGGTATCTAAGATCATGGCAAAAACAAATTACAAAAAAAAAATCGTAGCTAACGGACAACTTGCTATTAACAACATTCTGGTTAGTAGTTGCATAGGACTCATGGTCCCACCAAACTTCTAGGATACTTTGATTATACACGTTCCTTGATAACCATAGATAAATGAGGTACTTTCATGGGGCTGCTGCACAGCTGAAGCTAGTAGATAATTTAAAATTTAACCTGTATTAAAAAAAAGAATAATAGATTTTGGATCCTTCATTCCCTGTTTATGAACACCTGCAGTTTATATCACACACATTTTCATTGGATGTAATCTGTAAAATTATTGTAGTGTAGTCCCACCATATGTCACACTGTGGCAGTACCTTTGATCTCAGCCCCTGGGAAACATTTTTTTTTCATGTGGGCAGCAGCAACAGCTGTAAATACAATGTTAATACTATTGGGGTATTGAATTTCCCTTTTATTTTGCTGGCTCAAGTCGGAGGATTTATGCAGGTCTACACTTCCCATATAACACGCTTTCAAGTTTCTGAAGTTTCAAAGATGGTCCACTAAATGTTCTGTCTTAGATACACTTACAGTGATGTTACAAGAGAAAAAAAGATCTCTCTTGTTTCTTTAGAATCCGGGAAAATATACCTCAGTGATGAATCTTGATCTCTCAACATCTTGATGCTCCCCTCAGTTGCCTTAGAATTAACAGCTTTTCTGCTTTAACCTGATTAGGAACAACTTGTTGGCTAAATCACCCAGTTACAGCCTACAAATACTCTTCATGTTTTAATTATTCATATTTAAAATCCCATGTTAGTTTTAAGAAAGAGTCTTTAAAAACAAGTTCTCTCCGTCCTTGTTTGTTGTTTCATCACAACGCTAAAATTCAGGATTGTATGCTGACTCTGCCATGCACAGCTAGCACAAAAATCTGCCCTTAGCTTGCCACTGTGTTACATAGCAGATGAGCTGCCAAAAACACATCCCAACTACACCTGAAGTCAATGGTATAAAGATTAGATAATGCTCTGTGCAGTGTAAAGAATATCTTGACCTAAACTATATTCAGAGAGGTCTTCTAATCCCTTTGGCTTTATTCAGAGGTAGCTGCTCTGCAGTAACATCTTATTTGTTACAGTTTTATATTGGGAATGTTATAAAGATTAGACTCTTCTCTCTTCCGTGTAGGGAATATACATCTTTAGTAGGAATATTTACTAAGTATTATTTTTTAAAGCACATACATATTGTTAAAAAGAACTTACTCTTAAACCCATTTCAATGATTTAAGTGCTTTTTGCCTTTCAAGAGCACTAAAGTGAAAAAAGTCTTTAAAAATGTATTCTGTCAAATGGTATGAAAAGACTCTGAAGTGTCCAAATTATCTTGACTTAACCTTTCTTACCCACTGCTTTGCATGCTGAATTAGACACACGAACAGCAAGACCTGTTCTTTGCATGCTTTGTACACACTGCTGTCAAATGCGCATACCAACATCCAGTTCTGTTCATTTTCAAATACCATTCTAATAGCCAGTTTTGTGCACACAAAGCTTTTTAAATGCATATGCTGGGTCCTGCGCCTTAGGGCATATCTCATTTTGTGCTCTTGGGTATCAGTATAGTTTGGGAATGCATGGACTGAATAGTAAATTCTGGGTCTAAATCCAGACAGAGATGTAAAAGACCTTTTAGAGGAAGGAAGGCTAGAGAAATGGGCAGGTGTGCAGGAAAGTACACTTCCTACTGAGGCATACATCCCTTTCCTCTTCAACCTGTGAGGAGCATTAGGCATCCAGCTGAGATTTACAACAGCCAGGAGGCTAACTTTCCTGATTTCTTTTTTTTTTTTTTAAATCAATCATCAACTAAAACTTTTAAAATAACCACTAGCAAGGAATGGAGCTCACACCCCTCCTTTTCTCGTACAAGAGTTCTAACTGCCCCAAGACATCACAATAACATGACTATTCTGGCACTAATCCTGTGCACGGTTCTTCCCCAGTCCTTCCATTTACTTATGGAAATAAAAAGATATTCCTTTAAAATATAGAACTGTTTCATAGAGGAAAGCCAAATTAGAATACCTTTTAAGTGGAGGATTGGGGTAAAAGTTGGGCATAAAACAAATCCCTCTGCCAGCTAGAAACTGGAGCCAGGCTGCCCACATCGCCTGCTCCTAGTACTTCTGAAGAAATGAATGAGGACTCCCAACACCTCCTCCTCCTCCTCCTGCACTTCTCTCTTGATCTGCACCATTAGTCATGCTATGAGCATGCCAGCTGGATAAAGCCCCTTAGGTGAAACAGGCTGAGGAATGCCTTGCTTATGAATCCAAATTAGGCTTAAATGTAAATGGTGATTGGGCCAGTCCACATTAAGCTAGTTCTGAGATTCCCAGGAAAAAAAGAGAATGTAAAGCCTTCAGGAAGTAGTGGGTTTTTACATGGGCAGGTGGCTAAAGGCAGCTGCAGGTTCAGCCTCCCATCAACCCAGCTCAATCTGCTCCATTCGAGAAGCTGGACAGCCACGCCAGCCTGGCAGCATGCTGAGGGCTCCAAAAATGGCACAAATAAAGAATTCCAGGGGCTCAAGATTTATAAGGATATTATGAAGGCTGTAGTTTGGGACACGGAGCCTTAAAGTGACTATTAGGGGTCTTTGTTCTTCCACATTTTTCTGATTTGAACTTCCTTCGGTTACTGACAGACTACAAAATTCTGGAAAAAATAATCCATAATTTTAGAGAGGAAAATTTCACATGAATACATGTGATTTAGATGGAAGAATTACAACATTGTACTGCAAGGTGGTGGTGTGGAAAAGAACAACTGCCCAAACTAAAGAAAAAATGGAAAACAAGGAGAAAGACGTGCTTCTACAATGGAGGAGACAGCCTAAAGCCTAAAAAGACAGACAGTTTACAGGAGAAGACCAGAACACTACAGAAGGCTCAGTAAAAGTGTACCTGCTGTCTTCAACATGAAAAGAGTCCGTGGCAAGAATGTAAAAGGTGAGATTAGTAGTGGTGTTCAAGAATAACAAAGAGATTCTCTACATTACAAAAGAAATCAGCACCCACTCAAGTATTTGTGTGGTATGTCAAAGGTAAATTGACTTTTTGGTACCATACAATTATTAAATTGACAGTGATTTTATGTGTAGAGCTTTTCATATACAGAAACTTTTGCCTCAAACTGAGGATTTTTTCTGTTCAAACATCTATATTTCTCATGTAATTTTGTATTCCTTCTTTTTGGCATAAGCTCTGCCAGATACCATACATTCTGCCCCTCAAATTGAAATGTCTGGTTACGAAAAAAAAGCAATTTCAGTGGTAACATATATCTAGTGTAAAGAAAGAAAAGGATAGCTTTAACAGGAAAACAGTGGTGCAAACACTGATAATGCATCTGAAAAAGAGAGATATTAAAGTATTTTCAGTGTTCAGAAATGAACATCCTGTCATGTTGGAATCATGTTAAAACACTTGCAGAAGTAGTTATGGGCTGCCGTCTGAGATTCTCACGGGGATGTCACAACAGCTCTTTGCAGCTGAGTATTTGGTGTGATCAAAATTTGAAGCTGTTGATCTTGGACCTCTGAAGAGTGGATAGCATCATTTCTTGAGACTTTGAAGTCATTTGTGCTGCTGAACCTACGCAACACAGAGCTGTGAATACCAACTCTTTTGGGGAGTGAAGGGTGGAGAAAAGAGAACATTTTCCAGGTATCCTTTCACCTGCTCGTAAACAGGTACACTGCACAAAGGACTCAGGATGAAATCATGCGCTTGAGGGCCCCCATCTCTAAACTGCTCAGGTTATCTCCCAAACCAAAACTTCCATTCCCGAACCTCCTCTACACACCTACAAAGTTTCACAGACTCTGGCAGCAACAAAATCATAGTATCGTAGAACTATTTGAGATGGAAGGGACCTTTAAAGGTCATCTAGTCCAACTGCCCTGCGATGATCAGGGACATCCAAAGCTCGATCAGCTTGCTCAAAGCCCTGTCCACCCTGGCCGTGAGTGTCTCCAAAGATGGGGCTTCCACCAGCTCTCTGGGCAACCTGTTCCAAAATAGATAGGTTTGAATACAAATCATTCTCAAAACAAGCTATGATCGAGTAGAAGACAATTCATTTGATAACAGTTCTGCACAGTATTTCTCACTCATTTTTATACTACAGAGAAAGGAAAGAAACACAAAGAAATTTACTGTATAAAATCAATAAACTGCATTATATACAAGGTGCAAAAAATGAAATGACTTTTGTCTGAGTAAATACTTCTTAGCAAGTGACCTAAAAATATTGCAGTGGAATTTAATAGAGTTTTTTCTTTAGTTTAGAAATATGGACTTTGGAAAAAAAAAAAAAAAAAAAAATCCAGAAGAACTCTTTCCATTCCCACAGCATATTGGTATGCAAGTTGGAACATTTTGGTCTGGATGGGTGGTCTACTAGATAGGTGAAAACCTGCCTGGGCCCTCAGGCCCAGTGGGTGGGTGGTTAACAGCACATGCCCTACCTGGAGGCCAGCTATGTGCTCTTCAGGGGGTTACCCTAGGACCTCCCTGTCTAATGATGTTTTTAATGACCTTTTTTTAGTTCATCAGCTGGGAGGAGGGATGGGTTCAGAAAGACTCAACTGCAACCCGACTGCCAATGGAGAGGTGACCACGAAGACAGAACCACAATAGTCAGTGGCACAAAGGCAAGATACAAGCAAAAAATTGAAGTAGGTGAGGTCCTGGGTATAGGAAAATGTTTTTTCAACAGAGGACAGATAAGTGGTGGACCAGGCTGCCAAGGAGGCTGTGCAGAATCCAGTTTTGGAAGTTTTCAAGACCAAAATGCATGAAGGGCTGAGCAGCCTGGGCTGACTCTGTTTTGAGCAGATTAGAGTAGAGACTACCTGGGGCCAATTCTAACCTGTATTAGTCCGACCCATTAAATATTTTAAGACTTTTCCTGTAGTGTTGAATACTGTAAATTTTTTTCTGAGGATATTTCTAATCATTACTTTCTTTAACCTTATTTTGCAGTAGCATGAAAATCTTTTAAACTAAAAAAAAAAAAAGCCTGTTCTATTTTAGTTAAGTACTTTCATTATAGATATATTCTTGAATTCTGAGTACTGGAGCTTATTTTGAAGGCCTCTTCATAAAGTAATGTAAGCAAAAACACACCTTAAAATGAAATATGAATGAATTATGTAGAAATTAATTAATGCCTAGGGACATTTCATCACATTTAAATGTAGAAAAGTATGATTACGAGTGCTACATGTAGAAAACAGAGCTTCTTAGATAAAGAAATTAAGACCTATTAAAAAAAAAAATAATAGGAACTGTAAATGTCTGGATGACTTAAGTTTCCTTTTGTTACTATGTCTACAAAAAAGAATTACCGAAGGAGAGAATTGGATTGGTATGGATTTGGCATGCTAATCAGTATTCTCCTTTTATTACTCTGATAACCACATAATCCAGAGCCATTTCTTCTTAATCACTTAACCTGGATTATTTTTAGCATTGTTTTGCGAGTAAATGCCAAGTATATTTCTTACACTTTTGCCTGTATTGAAGAAAAAAAAAAAGACCTGGTTCAATTAATGTATTTGGGAAGTCTCAATTTTGCCCTTCCTAAACACTCCAGATAGCCATTTATTATCAACTTTCTAGTGATGGCATTTTATTTTCCATAAGTATATTGTATAGTAGGTGACCTTTGACATACAACTATTTATGTGGTGCTTCCGCATTTCTGGCTATACAAAAAACTGTATGCATGTTTGAATATAATCTCTCTCTATAAAACAAAAAAATAGCCTTTTTAAACTGAAATACATCCTGTTTTTATACCATTTTAAGATATTTTCTTTTTTTCCAACATTTTAAAAATATCTTTTAAACTAGACTATCTCTTGTGTGCTTGAAAACTGATGCTTTGGATTTTTCATCTGAATACATACATTTCTTTTTTTATCATTATTGTTCTGGGTTTGCAAGATGTATGACACAGAAATAAAAAGAAAGGCATGCCTTTACATTAAACTAAGGAAATAAAAAAAACCTTTCTGACAATTAAATATCCAAATGTCAAAATGGTGAGTGTAAAAGGAAGATCACCAAACAGAAAAATCAAGAAGTGATTTTTTTCTAGGTGTTAGAGCTTGGGCTTAGATGTTGATTCATCCTTGGCTCTGTCACAGCTGTGGTAAGGGACAAGCTATCTAATCTCCTTCTACCTGAAGCTGCAGTTCCTAAAAGTGATGTGCCCACTGGCTGCCTCAGCCCGGCCATCATCCCCTCTTCCTCCTCTCTTCTTTTCAAGTTGGTTTTCTACTGCTGTAAGGCACTGAAGGGGCCCAAAGCAAGGCTGGATAAGTACTAGAGCCAGTGCAAAGAAGAGAGGATTGCTGGTTTGTGAGCAGAGGCAAAAGTGAATAGCAACAGCTCTAAGTGAGATCTGGTTATGCTGCCTGGCACAGGAGCTGCAGTTTTCCTGTCTGCAGCAAGGGCTTAGTACTGGTTCCTTTTCCTCTTTACTTACTGAAGTTTATTACCTGTACGTTTTGGGTGTATTTAGCAGTGAACCATCTTAGGTTAGGCCTGAAAATATTCACGAGCACTTATTAGCAAGTCATAAAGATCAAATGCATAAAAGCACCAGAAGGAAGCAACAAATGTATTTCTGCCAATAACCTGTTAAAATTAAAAGCTTCTGGGAATGTGGTTCAGCAGATCTGATAAATATTCGAAAGCACTGGAGTGCAGTTGTACTCTCACTTGTCATCATTTCTATTAATAGGTGTCTTTATGGATGTACTAACAACACAATCTGCAATGACAGGGCCAAGCAAAAAACAGGGCCTTCCTTGAAAACCTTGCTGACCCAAAGGTGGAACTAAATGCCACTAGTCTCCCTGGTCACATTTTTATCACAAAGTGATGTATTCGCTGTTATCCAGGCAGCAGGGAGGCATGCCTCAGTTACCTGGTGGGTCAGACAAGATAAAGATCAGTGCAAAAGAGCAGGCAGACAGCAGAGGGGTCTGGGTGTCTTCCAGTAAGTGACTGGAGCCAGATAAGCTCCTTCACAGCAGCAGCCCTTACAAAGAATATTGCTGTACGCACAAACAAGTATATTCAGATAATTCTTTTAAGTGACTTCCTATAAAGGTTTACCCAAGTACTTCAAGGTACAGAAGAAGTCTCGTTGACTACAGTAGGACTACTTGTGTATATGAAGACCATCTGTAAGCCTTTGCAGAAGAAAGCTGTTGGCATACACAAGAAATGTGCCAGTGACGATGAGCTGCTGACAGTGAGGTTCTTTAAGAAACTCAGAACAGAACTGTGTTTTAGGAGAGCTGCTGGGGAAAGAACTGCTGCACTACCATCATACCACCACAGCTGCTGCCAGCAGATGGGTACCAGTCATTGTGCACAGAGAAGGCTTTGCAATGTTGCAGTGGGAAGTGGGGAAAGGAAAGGGGACACTGATAGCAAAAACATGCAGTCAACTTGGTAGGGGAAGTTGTTGTGCATAACAGCAGTGGCCTCATGTGAGAGGATTTTTTTTCATTCCAATTTGGTGGTAACTAACAAACATATAAAAAGCTAACACCTGATACAAAGGACAGGTATTTGGCAGCTACTGCTGTAGCGTCAGTCACTTGGCATATAGACTGCAATTTCACAAGAGAAGGACACAGAGTAGACAACCTTAAAAGTGTATTTTTCCATGAATCATGGCTATATAGAGCTGACAGAGCTTCAAGAATTCTGCAGCACAAAGAGGTTCACCAAAACCCGTACAAAATCCTTAAAAGAACTTTTAGGAACTATTGCCAGGAACTGACCTGGGAGCCTTGAAGTCAGCGGCTACCTTGAAGCAAATACACCTCAGGAGAAGCAGCTCCATCTTTGAAGAAAACCACTGAATATTCTAGTAAAGCACCAGAACTGTGACCTTGTGGGAAATGATACAACAAACCACAGTGGATTCATTAGTGTTAATATCATTATCAGTTCTCTTGATTGCAGAGGACAGGCAAAGCCTCTGTCAGAGGACAGTGGGCAGATCCGACCATCTTTAGAAAACATCACACAGACATCTTTGAAAAAGCCTTGCCAACATCAGTGACACTCACAAGTCAAGTACTACTAGCATGTGACTGCCTGTCTCCCCACCCTGTAAATGCAAAGTAAAAAAAACAAGTAGAGTTTTGAAACTGCCAAGAGTATTAGAATTATTTTAAGGTCTGCATTAGATTATCCTATTAATTTCACATGCAAGATGCTCAGTTGTTACAGGGATGAGCTACAGTAAAAATTTCACTAAGGATTCATGTATAAGCTTCATTTCTGTGACTTACTGAATAATAATGACAACATTTCCCTGACACAAACAATTCCAATAATTTTCTCCAACATAGAAAATAGATAATAGAAACAGGAGGATGTTTATCAGGGGAGACTTATGAATCACCTGATGACACATCACATCTTAATGGGGGGTGAATAACTGCTACTTCAACAATCAAACGTTTAGTCTTAATTTGATGTTATTGTGGGGCAGGAGATGGCACACATGAACAAACACGATAATTACTGCATTGCACTAAGTACTAATTACTTATATCACTTATTGAAGCTCTCTAGAATAGAAATCCATGAAATTGCAGTACAGACCCTGTGCATTCCATGTCATTTCTCAGGCCCATGTAAATCTGTATTTGCACCTACCACCTGCTGCTTACAGTTATGAATGAGTCTGAGATGCTATTAAGACTTTGGTATAGACGGGATTTTCAGTGTCTGGGTTGCATATTGAAACAGTGCACTCAGAAGAAATCAGTTGCCTCTGATAGAATCACTTTGATAGGAAAAAGCATTGGCACCATGCTGATACATTATGCAGGCACAGCAGAATCTAATCGTAACTCAGAACAGTTACGGCAGTTCTCACTTCCGAAACCAGAAGGTCCAATAATTAGGTTTCTCTCTTCTCTAAATATAACTTACCGTAAGGAGTAATAAAGTGGGGGAAGACAGGAAAAAATCTGTCATAAATTCTTACCAAATTCTTGCTCACAAATAACGATTTCGGTTCAAAGTCTATGATAATTCGAATCTCTTTACATCCTAAATGAATGAATTTGGACTCATCTTAGAAAAAAGAAATTGCTTCAGTTTCTCTTTAGGCTTGTTCCTTTCCATATTTCTGAGTAACTTCCATCTTAAACAGAATACATACATATACAAGAAATCAAACTAAATGCAAATTAATCAAATGCAAATACTAAGAGCTCTATTTCATGATCACAGTTAAAACAGAGAATTCTGTGCATGATTTTCAGTATCTATTCAGATTCTTTTCAAAAGGATTTCCCCATTTCTGGCATATAATTATGCATTATAAAAACTCCTCCAAACCACATATGCATATGCATGATTACCTAAAAAATCTATACAGCTGTTAATTTACTGATCTCCTAAAAACTCCAAAGTGTTCAGTGATTATATAGTTTTTCATTGTGTCACATAAATGCATAAAATATATCCTATATATTCTCCTGTTATTTAAGCTTTCTTTCTTACCCTAAGGTATCAGTTAATCTCCCTTGACCCCAAAACTCAGTATTTTCTCTTTGGAAAAGACAAGTATGTAAATAGAATGAGAATGTGATGTATGTATTATTCAGTCAGCTTCCTGCATTATTTTTTCTTTTAAATGATATACCACAGTGCATATGAAGGTTACAGCACTCAGTAAAGAAAATATATTTCTTCAGAACTACTGTTTCTTTCTCTAAATTTCCACCAAGACCTTTCCTCACCTGAAATAATTTGCATTTCTAGTTTTCATCTTGCTTTTTAGTCTGATAACCTCCACATCTCCTAAAATACAGGCAGATGAGATATCAAAGGTGCAACAGAGACACGATTTATGACGGACTCATTCTCCAGAGAGGAGTCCTTGATATCTCGAGAGATACCATTATATTATTGTATTTGGCATTTATTAATAAAATGAACACATTAATTGAAAATACTATGTGACCTTGAAGCTTTAGCATATATTAAAACAAGAACTTGCATATTTCATTACAGTTTCCTGAGGTTTTAGAACTCCAGTATAAGCAGCTGACAAAAATATAGAAGGTGACTTGCTGGGTGTTCTACTAGCTATAGTTTCTTTTCAGGCTATTTGCGTCTTGCGTGTTACTTTTGCTGTACTTCTGTTGTTCAGTTACAGTGTGTCTGCACACGTAAATGGGCAAGTGATGTGTGTTATGGAATGGTGAAAAGAATACTGTATATACCAAACTGAACAAATAAAGTGCTAGTCAGGGAGCTAAAGATGGCCTGCATGTACAGCTCACAAATTATCAGCTGCCTGTCCCTAATTAAATTCAGTCAACTCTCACAGCTTGGAAATGAACACTTGAACAGCTCCAGTATCAGGCCAATCTTCTCAGCAGCTAGTCCTTCTTTCCTCTTCTCGCATCCTAAATCTAAAAGAAAGTTATTTATAATTCAGTACTCCCTGAGTCATTTCTTGGAATAACTGCTAAAAAAGGAACTCTGAGAATTAAAAGCAGCAGGAAAAGGCAATCCACCCCTCTTCCCTCTTCTTATGAGCTTAACCCTGCCGCTTAACAACCACAAGAGTGCAAACTCTCACTGAATGGGAGAAACTTGCCATGAGCTTTGTTAGAACAATAACTTGTTGCATTGTCACCTAGTGGTTACATTTAATATCGGTACTCTCCACTTGTCTTCTGATGAGGTTGTCACCACAGCCACAATGTACTTTTATGTCCATTCAAGTGCGTCCAAACAGTTCCTCTGTCCCAGTCTCTTGCTTTGTCTACCTGATCCACCTTGATCTCAATTGGATGCTTGAGTTACTTCAAGGATGCTGAATACTTACAGAAGAGAAGCTGGAGCTAGAGTTTTTTTGTGAAGAAAACATTTTGCTTGTACAGCTTCTTAATAGAAATTTCTTCTAGGGTCATATACTTCTACGAGGTCAATAAAACATGCCCACCTTGATCTTTCTGCTAGCATTTGTAAGAAGCCTGAAGTAGGTTTCTCTTGTTTTTGTTTCACATTTTAAGGAGGATTCAAGCTTTCTACTCCTTAAAACAAAGCTTCCACACACAATGACTTGAAGTTGTACATGAGTCCAGTGTGTGAGAATTGCTATTACACAGAGTAATATCCTGTGTGGGTGACAACACACATAACCACCTTCAAGAAAGTGGCCAAGAATTAAGGACGAAAAGCTGGGAAGAGTGGCCAACACACCAGAAGGATGTGCTGCCCTTCAGTGAGACCTGGACAGGCTAGAGAGTTGGATGGTGTATAATCAACGAGTATACAGATGTATAATTGACAAGTGTACAGAGAAATTAGGCTGGTCTTTAGAGAGCATATAGCTGGAAAGATTATCACATTAGAAAAGACAATCAGAAAGGAATAGAAAACGCTCACTGGTGTCATAGGCTCACAAGCAAACTCCACAAGGAGCAATCTCCAGAGAGCCTTTCTCAGAGGCAGTCAGCCCTTAAATGGGGTCTAGGAGAGGTGGAGCCGGACTCCACCCCTTCCGGCCACACAGCTGAATTGCCTTCACCTGTGCTCCCAGGGCTGACTCAGTGCTTGCCTCAGGTGATCAATCAGAGGTTCAGGCTGTGATTCAACAGTTCTCATACAGATAGAGAGGAATCTGATGAGACTCTGATGCAGAGTCCTACACCTGGGAAGGAATAACCACATGCATTAGTAAAGGTTAGGGGCTGACCTGCTGGAAAGGAGCTCCGCAGAAAAGGACCTGAGAGTCCTGGTGGACAGCAGGTTGGCCATGAGCCAGCAGTGTGTCCTGGTGGCCAAGAAATCCAATGGTATCCTGGAGAGCACTAAAAAGAGTGTGGCCAGCAGGGTGAGGGAGGTGATTCTTCCCCCTCTACTCTGCCCTGGTGAGGCCACATCTGGAGTACTGTAGCCAGTACTGGGCTCCCCAGTTCAGGAAAGGCAGGGAACTTCTAGAGAGAGTCCAGCAGCGGGTCACAAAGATGATTAGGGCCATGGAGCACCTCCCTTACAAGGAAAGGCTGAGGGGTCTGGGAGCATTCAGCCTGGAGAAAACTGAGAGGGCAATCTTATCAGTGCTTATAAAAATCTCATGGGTGAGAGTCAAGTGAATGGGGCCAGGCTCTTTTCAGTGGCGTCCAGCAACAGGACAAGGGGCAATTAGCACAAACTAGAATACAGGAAGTTCCATATGAACATGAAGAAAAACTTCTTTACTTGAGATTGACAGAAGTGGAACAGGCTGCCCAGAGAGGCTGTGGAGTCTCCTTCTCTGGAGATACTCAGACCCTGACTGGATGCTTTCCTGTGCAGCCCACTGTAGGGAACCTGTTTTTATCACATGGGTTGGACTAGGTAATCTTCAGAGGTCCCTTCTAACGCCTATGATTCTGTGACTCTGTGATTCTGTATTTAGATGTATGTTAACTCAGCAGACTCACTTGAATGTTCTTTCCAATTTCCACTCTTCCCAAGACTCAGTGAAAGCTCCTAGGAAATTTTCTGTACATACTTCTGTACAGTGAGTTCAAAGCAAAACAGGGAAAGGGAAGGAAAAAAGAAAGCATCTTCAGAAAAGGAGATTCCTGGAAACAAAAATAATGCTCTCAAAACATATGCCATTATTAAGGAGCAATTCCTGTGTGGATTTTGTGTGATAGTCTAGTTAGTCTCTATTTCATTTGCTTTCCGAAGACTCCATAGTCTATAAAAGGACTGGAAATTTCTATAGTGAATACTATAATGGCATTCATTATGCCAGCAGAATTAAGTGTGTGTCAACACTTCCATTATAAAATTCAGTTTTTAAGAATGTGTAACTCGTCTCTATAAATACTTCATGCTCCAGTGTATTTCAGAATAAGTCAAAACATAATTTTCTCACAGCACACATTGTTGTAGCGATGTTACTGATTTCAAATAGACAAAGATCTTGATTAACAAAGATGAAAGAGGGAGAATAAAATCACTGCTTTAACATGAAAATGCTTTTTTTTTTTTTTTTTTTTTTTAAAGAACTGTATTTGAATTTTAAAAATACATAATGCTGGTTTTGTTTCCTTTTAAAAATTAACATGCCACTGCTCTGATTCTTTCCGTGCAAGATTAGCTTTGGAGTTTGGTTTTGTTTCTTTTTCCAAAATAATGTCTGTTACAAAACTATTTTTCAGTCTAAGTTTGAAATCAAGACTTTCCAATTAGTGTGGGGGATGAAGTCGTCCTGTACATCTGCAGAAGCAGATTAAATGGTATAAATGTTGTGAGAGTGTGTATGCCATCTTTTCTCTGTTCTACCTTGTGTGATTTCTATTCACTGTGACAACAGTAAATCTGACGTTGCACAGGAACAAAGAAATGTTCAAAGATTTTGGGTTAATACTTGCTGGATTGATGGATTTACGTCAAAAAAACTCAACTTTGAAAGGAGAGAAGAAACCAGGTGTTGTAAGAGCTATAAAGCCCATGGTAATTAGTCTGGGGGTAGGGAGCAGCTTTCCTGTTGTTGCTGAGCATGAGCGTAAAATATATAGCTCAGTAGGCTTCTATGTCTGAAAGATTACTTCCCATGTAATTTGGACTCTTTACTACTCATTCTTTTGTTAATATTTATGTGCTCTTTGTTTTTCTGAAACTACCAACACAAGAGGAAGGACAGCAAATTAATGACATCGTAGAATTCACAATATATATTACATGTAAATATATATAGTAGAAAGACTGAGCTACTTTCTGACCAAAAGTAACACAGACAAACCAGAGATATCTTCCAGTAAAATTTCATTTTATATTTAAACTCAGTGTAGTTTTGGGCCCTTTTTGAATTACACCAGCCTCAAAGTTTAGCCTCATGCTCATTAGTTTTTACATTTGTAGCTACAAAAAGGAGTATAAATTGTGATTGCTCACAGTAAGAAGTATGAGACAGGAGGAATAAAGATATTCAGAAAAAAACATTTGGATACTGCAAGATGTTTTAGGTTAGGCAGAAGCACTTGACATGTCTACAGGGGAACTAAGAAGAATGAAATTCTCCTTGTTACTGCAGAAACAGACCTTAAAAACAGCAATAAAGTACATTCAAATTCAGTCAAAAATTAATATGGCTGCTAGTCAAATACTGAGCATGGATTTCTAATATAGAAAAAAGATGAAATTGAGGTAAAATGAAAGAAAGATGTCCTTTAGGGTAATAAATGATGACCAGCTGAGAACAACTCATTTTAATTCCATTAATACCCATGTGTCCAAGTAGTCTATAGACAGTAAAGTTATTTCCTTTCCAACTTTCCAATTGTAGTTTGCAAGACACAACTGCAAGGAAGACACAACAACTGAAAAGGCAATTAATCCTGAAGTACTAGCTTTTCAGGTAACTCATGCTGTAGAAAACAATTCTGAAGCAGTGGGGAGACAGACAAAAATACAAAATATGGAATCCATTGTAATCTTTAAATGGTGCTGTACTACCAGTGCTGATTTGGCAAGGAAGATGCACTAATAAAGATTTGCACTAATGAAGCTGTGATACTAAAAAACAACAGCAACAACAACAAAGAAGAAAAATAAAAAAGTATTATGTTTCTGTTTTAATGCTTGGATTACTGGGAGAGAACAGAAGTTTCACTGCTATGAAAGCTGCAGACACCACCCCAGCATTCTGTGGAATAACTACCTGGGTGAACCACAGCACTCCTTATGTGGCAATGCAATTACATGCCAAAAACTTCTACAATTCCATTTCTTTCTCAGCCTTTGTGCCCCTGGGTTCATTTGGACTGCATTATTCAAAACTGCCTTCTAACAAATAGAGATGTATTAGAAACTGCATTTAGTGTTCCATACTCAGAATACAAAGTGCTTGTAAAAAGAAGGTACCATCACCTCCATCTAACAAAATAAATTAAGAGAGTGAATTGCTCAACATTACATCAGCCTGCATCAGTAGCAGCACCAGGAGAAGGCTGTTTTTTAGTCTAATATCAACTTGAAGGGATTAGGAACATCATATGAGTATGTTAAACCTGGCAGCACAGTCTTTCCCATATATAGAACAGAATTGGCAGTTCAGAACATCAGTCGCAATTCACCTGTTTTCATGTAGTACATGAAATTCTCAGATTTTTGGTCTGAGAAAAGGAGAAGCAGCTCTCCCATGCAGCTGAAAGGGAAATTCATCACTACATAATTTACTCATCTGTCAGTTCACTAAAGTTGTTTCTGGAATATCATAAGACTGCAAAATATCCAGACATTTTAGTATAGAATATGCATCCATCAGCTAAGTTAATTTTAAAATCAGCAGTGTACTTGGAATGCATAATAATCTAACTGCAAACATAGCAGAGTACATTAAGCAAAGATCAGTATTAATTTGCACAATTTTTCCTTTTTTCAGTTTAGTAAGCAAGGGCTGTCATAATAATCATGCTGGTTGTCTTCCAGCTTTAATGACTGTGCATTCATGAGGGCTCCAGAGGTGCAGCATGATATAAATAGTGTGATCTGCTGTGCACAATTTGTACATTTAGGTATTTACATTCATTCTTGCTTTGAAAGTGTATTCCTCCTCTAAACACTGTGCAGACATGCGCATAGAAGACCATGTGGGAAATTGAGCATCCAACAGAATATTTTGTGGGATGCCATGCAATTCTTACAAATAGAAGGAAACCAAATGATCTGGAGATGTACACATTAGGGAAAAATGTCAATATGAAAGGACAAAAAGCACTAAAAATAGAGATAAGATTCTCCAAGCCCAGCTCTCCCAGGCTGAAGTAGCACGTGATAACAGCACTAAATACACTCTTCGCTTCAAGCAGTGTCGTGGACCAGAGGAGAAGAGATACGTGGGTCAGGCAGCACTGTAGAGCATACAGCTCTTTCCTCCATAGTTCCTCAGTTCTCCTTTGTGCCCACCCAGCAATATCAAGGATCTGTTTGCTTTTACTACCAGCTGTATGAATCCTTATTTGTATGGCATATACAACTAAATTACCACCCACGTATGTGGAAATGGTTTCAGTTCTTTTTTATCATGTCCGAAAAAGACTAAGGTATTAAGGAAAAAAAAAAAAAAGTAAATATCAAAACCCTTTTTAACTTTAGGTAAAAAGCTAATGATTTCACAATAAATATTTGCTAAGATCTCTTGCAAAATGAATGAATCACGTTATTTTTCTGTTCTTCCCACATGAAGCAATTTATCTCAACTGTGGGCTTCACCTGTTTTTCTTCAGGAAAATATACATCACAGTACGTACCTCTGGTAAACAACTTTGCTAGAGCTCTTAGAAAAAGATTGAAACACAAGAAAACCAAACATAATGCCTCTGATTACTGAGAATACTGCATCCAGAGTAAAAATGAAATCAGGCACAATAGGCTAAGGGAACACCAAGAAACTTCGCACAGCAAATAGGAGACCAAACTTTCAAAGTAAATATATTTCGGTTTGCGCAGTGGGAGAAGATTGCAATGAGATGTACCCAAGCTATTTTTGAAACTCATTTCCCACTCGCTAGATTTGAGTCTCAACGTACTCATATCACATAAATGGCAATTGCAGCAGTTCGCTCCAGCTGCAACTGTTTAGGATTTGTTGAATTAAATGGTAAGAGACTGGAGCTGAAAGACTTACTAGAGAAGTTAGGAACTAGCCAACATATTCAAACATTTTTTAAAGCAGCATATTATTATGTTTTTCAAGTCACAACAAACTAATATCAGATGCTTGAGCCTAAATTTTTATACATATTTTACCTTTTAAGTAAATGCTCAATCTTGTGAAGTTTTCCTCAGCCATGTACAACCACAACAAATTTTCAAGAATAGCTTTTCAGTAAACAGCAGACAGCCTCTCCAAATCACTCCTCCACCTTGCAATGTTTTTCTCTTTGTGCTTCATAAAATTTGCAGAACACAACAGTAGTAATATTTGTTTTTTGAATTTATCACATTTCTGCTCTTAATCTCTAAATTAAGAGTCAACTCAAATCTGCTGCAAAAGTCATACGTTGCTTCCTCGCTGCAGGTGAGGTACAGAGCATAAAGATTTACAAGCCATAGAAGCAAGAAGCCAGGCCCCCAAGAACTACAGCTACTCAAAGCAATCCTGCTCACACAGGACAAAATATCTCTGCTCAAAAACTGTGACAGCTTTCTGCTGGGAGATATCATGAAACCTCTCTACTTCCTCCATATAACCCATGGATCAAATAGCATTGCTACAACCACAGAAGCATTCATATTTCAATTTACTTCCTTGAAAGCCAAGTACAGAAACCAGAATCAAACAACAAATCATACCTACACTTCTACCACAGCCTAAATCACGTCCTGAGTTACAAGCTTGGGTAGCTGTATGGGTACTATTGAGTCACGGCCTGAACCACTGATTGATCACCTGAGGCAAGGACTGGGTCAGGCATGGGAACACAGGTGAAGGCAATTCACCTGTGTGACCAGAAGGCTCCACCCCTCCTAGACCCATTTAAGGGCTGACTAACACTAGGGAAGGATCTCTTTCTAGAGATCCCTTCTTTGTGGAGCTTTTTGTCACAAGCCTAAATCTTTGGATACAGGTGAGCATTCCTTCTCTGTTTGTTCCTTTGCTATCTCACTATAGTACTCTTTCCAACTGTACTTTGTTGACTGGACAGGCAGCAGGACAAAATGATGTGTTTTCAAGTATCCAGGTAGCAGTATTTCCTTCTACTGCGTTTCTTTAATGCTCAGTTGGTAGAGTGGTACTTCTGGGCTGCGGTTCTTCACTCTTATTTCCATAGTACAGATTCACTGACTGATGTACCTGAGCTACAAACTCTGCCATTCAACACCAAAAGTAGCTTTGTCCACTGACAGGTCTGTGAATTTCCCCCTCCAAGAATTGCATCACGGATTAGTCCTGTCAAAGCCACATTCACTTCACTGTCTCAAAAGTTCAGTTTCCCTGTATTCAACACCAGCTGGTGGTTGATAGGCGCTCTCTGTGTCACCAACTTTTCCTTCTGCACACTCTCTAAGTTATGCAGGTGCTTTTAGAAGAAAACAGGTTTTGGCAATGGAACAAATGACCAATGGACAAATTAAAATCCACCAGCTGAGTTATACCAGGCCCAGGATGCAATTGGAGCCAGCCCCAGTTCAAAACAGAAATGCACTAGCTTGAGCCACATTCCAGCTGAGTCATACCATTAGTAACTGCAGCTCAGATCACTAATAAGCTTTTTCTAATGGCAAGATGTCCAAGACAGGAAAATATTTTGGTAAAACCTTCTACTTCTACCATGACTCGATAAAATAATGACAATCAGAGGAAAGACATACCCCATAACATAGCAAAAAACACTGCGGCAGAGAACTCATTGGTTACCCAGGTGGGAATGCGTGACAGGTCTGTCACAGTACAGCACTTTTCTGCCATGGTCCCCCCTGCCCTAAGGGCTTTACTACATACAGCCTTGATGGGAGGACTTTTACATAGGTTTGAGTCAGCTTCACCCAGCCTCTCAGCGCCCATGTACAGGCAGCTCTCTGGCAATTTTGTGTTAGGACCTTACACTCTGAGGCAGACTCAGAGCAGCATACGCCTCATTCCATCTGGCTGTAATTCAGAGACTTACTCTAGTTCTTTAGGGCTCCTTAACCAATGAAAGCCATCAGCTATCAGACTTGGCTATCTCCCTTTGCAAACACTACTCCATCCTTGCCTTTGGTTTCTTCAGTCTTCCCATGCCCAGGTTCCAGCCCTTATTTTCCTTTTCTTTAAAGGGGAGACATTCAAAGACAATAATAAAGTCAGACCCTGTTGCCCTTGGTTTTTAAGAAGTGCTAGCTTAAGTTGTGGCCTTAGCTCCTCAGGCTCCTTCATTTTTTATCAGAAGAGATCCTGAGGTTTTGTTTTTATTTTTCCTCAGTTGGACTGACGACTTCTCTCTGCTTACGAACTCTATTACTTTACTACACTGATCTGAAATATCCAAAAAGTCAGAATGTTTCTACTTTCTGAAGCCCATTAGCAGAGTTCAAAGACAGAGGGAAAGCATACAGGTTCGGGTAGGTTGGGTTTACCCCTTACACTGCCGAAGAATATGTAAGAAAAAATTATGAAAGTGAATAAAGCTAAACACTAGATTATAGGATCCTTACTTTAATCCTCTTACATTTTCCTATGAGAGGGAAGGAAATGTAAGAGTCTAAATAATCCTATCTGAGGAATGGGAGTCCTGATTCTCCCAACAGAGAATCATTTCTCTAGTCATTTTCCCGAACCTTACAAATAAATCTTTGCCTGTCCTGCATTTAAATAAGAATGATTTCATGAACTCCTTGCTTAAAATTGTCCCATGGGTCACAGGGAGGAAATTTTCCACTGCAGCCATTACTCAGGGTGACCTTCAAGGAGCCTATGATGGAAGCCAAAGTTCTAAAATCCTTTAATACTGCTTAAAATAGTTGTGAACTAAGCTACCATATTTAAGGCAACGATCTTACCCTACCGCACAAAGTGGTTTGACAGTGACATGTTAATACGGGTACTTTATAGAGTAAATTATTTATGTAGAGGATCTTGCTGACTGCATTCACACTGGAAAGAATGCTGCCCTTACTGACTTAAATGCCACCCTGGAGCATGGCTAAGGGGAACTGCAGCATTGCTTAAGTAAATAGTCTATTTGTTCTTTCACGTTCCCACAGGACAAAAAGAATTTATAAATATCAGGATATTTTAACCAGTTTTCATTCCTTTTTTTCCAGGAAGAGACACTGATGATATCATCTGCCTTTACACATTCTCTCAGACTAACAAGGATGAATTCGTCTTTGAAGGAGATCCTGTCAGCAGTTGACTCCCAAGGGTACTGGTTCCCTGCCCCGCATCCTGTGGGTATTTACTTACTGGCCTATCTGTGATCTGGTGGTTGTCATCACCCTGTGTGGCACCGTTCCTGATGTTGCAGCCTCCAGACAACATGCCACAAGGTCACCCTGATGTCAGTTCCTAAAGGACCACCACCTCTGGTCTCTGGTTATGAGGTACCTTTTGTCAGGGCAAACTGTAGTTAACAAGTTTGAGAGGAAAGTGGCTACATTCTTAGGCACAATGTGAAGCAAAACTGTAATGCAGAAGAACTATTAGGGAAACTGTTTGGGAAGAGTTCAAAGGCTATCATTTATACAAGAAACTTGATCTTACTTGAAAAATAAAGGTGTGATTTCACACAGGATATTGGCCTAGATATAGGCCTTTTCCTATCACATAACACAGGATTAGATTATTTCACATCCGTATCTTGAGATTTTAACTTGAAAGTAATGATTAACAAAGCAGATATGAACCCTTAGAGGCCTATTTCAGTAGAAACTGAAGTAAAAAAATTTATCAGATCGTAAACATTACAAGGCAATTTGACACTCAGGTATATCCTTCATGGTATAAGGAAACACTTTACTCCATGCCTATTAATTCTTAGTCCTATGATGATTTTAATATCTCACTGTTAAGATGTAAATTTAATGTTAGTAGAAACTGCATGTGTGCTGATCACAGAATCCCAGGATGGCTGAGGCTGGCAGGGCCCACTGGGTGCATTAGCCCCAGCCCTGGCTGCAGGAGGGCCACCCAGAGCAGCTGCCCGGGCCCATTTCCGGGTAGGTCTGGGAGATCTCCAAGGAGGGGACTCCACAGCTTCCCTGGGGAGCCTGTGCCAGGGCTCCAGCACTTTGTGCCCATTGCCTCTTGTCCTGGTATTGGGCACTATTCAAAAGACTGTGGCTTCCTCTTCTTTATATCCTCCCTTTTGGTATTTGTACACATGGATGAGACCCCTCTGAGCTTTCTCTTCTCCATGCTGAGCAATCCCAGCTCTTAAGTCTTTCCTCATAGGAGATAAGGATTAGATTGGATCAGGTTGAATTTCTTGGAATCTGATCCTAGCAAAATCTGCTTAGGCTGGCACCTTTTGTGTTGATTAAGAACTATCTCAAAACTGGTTACTATTTTTGAATTACATCCTTTTCACAATGTTTGTATTTTGTATTGATTAAAGGCTTCGGGTCCACCCTTGTTCCCGCTTAGGCACACCATTCTTTCTGGGCACTGCTGATGTGCTTTTCAAACTGCAGCCTAATCCTGTGGGGTGCTGAGCACCATCCAAAATGATGCTGACAGCTTCAGGTCCTGCTTAAATTGTAGGCTTTTGACAGTAACTAACATGCTGACAAAGCACTAGGGAATTACAACTTCACTGCTTATGTTTATAAACCCACTCTAAATACCTAACTTGAGACAGATTATTTTCTGAGGACAAAATAGTATTTTTTATAAATTTTAACTGTAATCGAGTGGTATTCTTTTCAAAATGGATTGTGACAGGGCACAACATACAACATCATCAGAAACATAACATGGAATAAGTACTTCAAAGACTTACTGTCAACCTGAACACATTTTATGGGATGATCTGTGATCCAGATGGTAGTGAAGCTGAAGTTCTTATTTTTTTTGTGGCGCTGTGGGAATAAGATACTGTGATTTGGTGCCAGTGTGTGATCAATAAAGAAAAATGTTGGCAATGCTTTGGAATATTGTGCATTCTTAGCTAGATGACGTGAACTCCAATGATTAATAGTGGGATAGCTTTGAAGAATTACTGGAAAAAGCTTTAAAATCATTTTCCTTTGTGCTATTTTTCCATTCAGTGGATTGGCAAGGAAATAACAATGAGAATTTACTGGTATGAATAATGTGTCATTGGTAAGTTCTTTATACTCCTGTCCAACTGGCAGTTCTTAAGATTTTAAGTCTTCTGCAGCATTACCTGAATCCCCAAATATATAAATTAATGCTTGGTTCAAAACATTAATACTTAAGTAATGATCTTCTACAATGTAGCTCCTGAATATCTATGTAAAAACTTTAATACTCTTCAGTATCTTGTATCATTCTAATCAATTAATAATCTGCAAAAATTCTATCTACATTTACGTAGGAAAGGGCAGAAGAAAACTGATAGCATTGAGTTCCCTTGGCAACAGCATTTTCTCATTAAAAACATCCCTGTATAGCCTTATACCTGCTTTTGTAACATATTAATGTATGTGTTTAATAATTCTAAAAATATTAGAATTGCTGCCATCTACTAAGGTGACCTAATTTTTTAAACGACTTTTCATATTTATGTGTTCGGAAAAATGCATGGGATGAAAGCCTCCATGTTCCAACTTGGACCTTACTTCTGCCAAAATAATTAAGATAGTTCTGTGAATGAGACAACTGATGAGAAATTCAGTGTTTACGATTTTCTATGTCCTCCATATTAAACCTTTTCTTCAACACTTTCCACTGAGTCCAGGTTTTAGATAGTGACATTAACTATTTTGTCATACAAGTGCCAGCTGCTATTTTTGCACAAATCTACTCTAATTTAGGAAACCTGGAAAATTTCAATTTGCATGTGATCAGTAAAGACTTATCTTTTACAGATCAGTTCCTTGGAAGCTCTCCATCTCTTTTCTGGGAAAGTTCCAGATGGCCTGATTAAAACTTCTGTGTGCTCCTGTAGATGACACCACACCTAGGTTGGGCTGAAATGATAGTGTACATTCTCTCCAGTTGACTCCAGGCAATGTGGAACAGGAAATATGCCTTACTGAGAGGCAGAGATAATTTCAGTTAGGAAATGTACAGACTGGAGATTAAAATAAAAGAGGTTTGGGGAAAATGTCGAATTTGTTGGGGCAAACGAGGCAGTGGGTGTGTTTACATCATTCTTATTTGAAATAAAATCCTATTTTTGACATGTATTTCTCACCTTTGACTACTATTTCATTGTAGTTTTGCAGGATGTGAACTTTCTATGAAAGACCTCCAACATGAAGGAAAGAATGGGGATTAGGGAAGCTAGTATTTAAATCAAGTGTGGTGAGATAAGATTGGGAGGCCAAGACTTACTTATTTAATTAAACAATTAATGAAGTAGACGTGATAACTAATTAACTGAGAAGGGTAAAAGAGAGGAAAAGTGAAAAAGGGGAAGAATAGGGAAGAGACGGGACTATGATAAATAAGATGAAGCGTAATGTGGTAAGTCAGGCTTAGTGGGGGACAGATACTCTCTATTACAAGTACACTGTTCTAGGGCCCTTATCTTTCTTGAGTGGTTGGGTCAGCTGTTCAGTTCCCAGTTGCTCTTCTGTTTCTGTTAGGTAGATGATTTTTCTCTAATATATGAACTTGCTTGTGACATCTTCTTGAGTAGATTTTGTTTCCCAAGTAAGCTCTAACCTCATTTTAGCCAAAAAAAAAAAAAAAAAAAAAAAATTTGCTGAATTTGAACTAAAGTACATAATTGTCTCAGCATTACTCCAACTCTGTCTAGAATGGTGTACCAAAAGACTAAATATGGAATGCTACAGGCAGGCATATAATGTAAGTAGTTCAATTAAACATACACATGTGACAAAGTTCTTAGCATCAATAATATGTTAGTATATTGGAAACACCTGTGACAGCAAGGTAACTCAAGAAGTGTTTTATTTATTCTCCAAGCTCTATAAATGTAAATATTCCAGTGATTGATCTTAATGTACGTATTTGATAGTCTTCGTTCGCACTGTTAACTACAGTACGTTACAAATATTGGTGGTGAAACTATACCACTGTCTCATAAATATCTTCAGCTGAGCATCATTTCTCTGAAGAGAAGTTTCAAAGCCACTAGGATATTCATATATAAATAGCTTAGAAATATGTTGGAATGAGGATTAGAAAAAAAATATTGTAATGCTATTAGTGTTTTTTTTCTGGTGTATGAAATAACCTGCTTATACCTACGTATATTTTGTTACAGCTTATCCTTAGCTTTAATGAATCTGTATACAACTATCCTACTTTATAACTGCGATACATGCTATTCTTTTTAATAGCAGGAGTTAAGAATGTTTGGAAGTGCAACCCAAAATTTGTATTCTGATTGCAAACCTGCATCTTGCACTGCTTATTAAGATGGAGACAGGAAGAAAGACCAAATTCAATAGTTATTCAGAATTTAATTTAGAGCCATCATAGAGAAATCTTATGCCATCTTTTGTTGTGATCATGATGAGATTGAATGCATGCTGATAGGTCACAACACATTATTGATCAATAATCACCAGCATATGATTAAAAAGCAGCCAGAAAACATACCTGGCTTCTGACCTAAGACGAGTCATCAGACATATTGTTATAAATAAGCAAACATTCACATCTACCTGATCGAGCCTTCATACAGATACTCAGTTATGTTTGAAAGAGTATGCATTGTTTGAACACAGAGAGGCACCTGAATCAGGCGTAGGCCCCAGAAATCATAGTGTTGCTCTACTTTGAGAGCATAAAAGAGAAGAAACTGAATGTTTTAAGAGAGTACCCATGTATTCAGCATACTCCTACATGCCCCATGAGAAAAGCCAGAATTCAAGACTGGCTATTGCTACCCATTCAGGCTTCAATACAGCCTGCAATGAAGTTCAGCAAAGGTGACTTACCTGCATTACACTTTTCACTTGTTGACTCTGGAAGCCCATCAAAATCCAAATGAGCTAACAGGTGACAGAAGTAGGCAGCATTTTTTTAGTTTGGGAGACCTCTAGTGGACCTCCATCCTTCTTTTCTCCGGTTGTAGCTTCCACAGCCTGCACAAAGCAAAGTTTGCATTTGGCTTGGGCTCCATATGTGCGAATGAATTTATTAAAATATTTGGAATCTAAATGGAGCTGTTCTAAAATCACACACAATAACAACTTTGATTGAGGTTTGAATCGATTTGATAAATGATTGATTGAGCTATGAAATGTTGAGCAGAACAACATACACTTGCTTAGAGGTCCATGTTAAAATACTTACCTTTAGGTGTATTTACAAGTATTTACAATATAGAAATGGTGTATTTGAAGTCGTGATCCAAGTGACCAAGCTATCTTCAGAGCTCATTCTTCTCTGGTTGTGTCTGGGCAGCCTTACTGCATAACACTGACATAAATGAAGCCTCTTCAGAACTCATTCTTTTTCTTCATTATATTTTTGAGTACTGTATAGAACCAGGATCATGGCTCTTCAACTTGTTTACAAATTCAGTAGGAATGGACAATAAGTCTAGAGTACTAAAGTAGATATTGAAAGGGAGGAAAGAGAGTGCAACATTTACAAATGATTTAGTAATTTTTGAGAGTATGGGTTTCATGGTGTAATTTATTCATTGTTATCAGTTATGTAATGGTAAATAACGTAACATTCTTACTTGCAGTTTTGCTTTGTTCCTCAAGGAGCAGTGCTCCCTTTATGGAGAAGGAACAGCCAGCTCTCTGTGAGCCATCTGGTATATGGCTAAGTCCAAAGCACAGAAACAAAGAGCCAGTTGTGTTTGTGGCAGAAAGGATAGATTAAGCAGGCTACATTCATATAATAAATACATAAAAATACTTAATATGAAAAGAATAATACAGGCCATAAAAATCCAGTGCAGAATACTTGCTTCTACAGAAGTGCTTTCTAATGCAGGAATTGTTTTCTGTGCAACTCTTTATGCATTTGTGCAAATGTCTACTGTCCATTTTTCAGCGATCATGAGGGCAGAATATGGAACCGCTGCTTTTCTAAAAGACTATTAGTGTTACTACTGCAATTTCAGTTTTTATGTTTATTCCTCATCCATAAGAGGTTTTGTACAAACATAACCTTTAACAACTGTTTAGAAGTTCTTCACACAATTACAACTAATTCCATAATGTGAACATAAGCATTTAAACCTCAACCCTGTTAAGCCAGAAACCATTTCATATGCAACTACATAGAAATCAAGAGAACCTTGCACAAAAGCAAACATTTGTGTTTTGTCTGGATGAGCAGATGTTTGTTAGTTTTAAATTACATGCTAAGCTTTGCAAAATACTTGTTCTTTGGTATGATTGCCCAAAGAATATATGAATACATTCAGAATATACAGAAATATAGAAATATCTATGCATGAATTCCTTTTTTAGCCAGTCATAATAGGAAATGTAACAAGCAGCAAGGAGACAAGAGAATCAACTTCTCCCTTACAGTGGATCCTCATCCTATAAATAGTTGAGTAAATGCCTAATTCTAACTGTTGTGAGATAGGAATTTATAATTGTGTTTGTGAATAGAAATAATTATGTTTGTGAAGCTACACATCTCCTGAAACATTTTCCTTTGATCATAAATCATGCATAGAAATGTGTTCATGTCTTAGTCTTCCCATTTTCCTGCAAAATATGGCCCTATTCCTCCTCAGAAAACATTTCCTAGCTTACCTCAGTGGGAGGGTGGGGATGATTGTGAAGGTCTTTCTGAAGAGGAAAAGGAAATATTTACCTGCAGAACTAGATAGGGATACTTAATACCCAATGAAAGCAGTCAGGTATTCGTTGTATCAGTTCAACTCATAAAATATGTAAATCTAAGCATCTCATCACCTCCAGTCCATGTCAGTGGACAAATTTTTTTTGTTGCAATATGGTGAGGAGACAAGGAGTGAAGCACATGTAAGCCACAGCACCTTTGTCTGTTCTGAGATGATGTTATTTTGACACCGGTGTGGGAAATTATTTTTATAGAGGTAAGTGTAGATTGTGAAAATTGTGATGAACATTTATTTTAATTATAATTCTTCAAGTTAATAATAATAATAGAGAAAGACTTTTCATTTCAACAATTTTATTGTTCAGGAATAGAAAGATTACACACAGTCTCTGGAGCCCTAACAGGCTGAATTTCCATTGTCTTCTCTGATGGCTAGGTCTCAACAGCACTATTCCTGAATCTGGTGCAAAATAAATTCCCGTGGGACAATCCAGATAATTACAGTTTTGAGTACAAGAAAAAACACTTAGAAAAGTTACAAACAAGGATGCTGGAAAAACAGCAATTATAAAACAATTTGAAAGATCAGCAAAGCATTGTGACTATTCTACAGAGAAAAATCAGTGTCTCAAACTATTTGAAGATGGAAATTAATGAAGAGTTGTCTGTTGCAATATTTAAATTTAAAAATACACAATATACAATTTTATGGACTGTATTACAAAATCTTTGAAAATTAAAGTAAGTCCCCAATGCACAATGAAAAAGACTCTATAGTATAAGCTAAGTGGCTGTCAGATGAGGTGTAGCATCATAACCAACCATGATACAAAAGTCAAAGACTGAAGTCTAATTCTCAGCATGGAGAAAAGTCAAGCATAGAAAGATTTGTATAAAGTATTTATTGTAGATGAAGAAAAGAAAGCAAGCACCAAAGGGAAGCATGACGACTCGTAAGGAAATCCAGAGACATTTTTACTGGGTGCTGGAGTCACTGTAACTCTGGGATGGAGTGGCACTGTGGCCCTATGTGAAACTCGGTACTGGTAATGCAATGTCCTGTGAGCTGACATGGAACGACCCAAAGTACACATCTGTTGGTTTGGGATAATTATCCAGCCATTCAGAGAGTCTGACAATACTTCCGCAGATTACTGCACAAGTAGATCCAATGAAAAGACAAAAGTGTGCATAAGGAATACTGCATATAATAAAATACTCTGTTGCAACTACATGTATTAAGATTAGGCCTTCACTTGGCATATTGTTTTCTGATTGTCCTACCCAAATACAACATAACAAAATAAGATCGGACTCTGAAAAAGCATAGAAATACAGAGAGAATCAGATGAAAAATAGAGTAAAAAAAAATGCCTAGCTGGGAAAGGATAAGTCTTTAACACAGAAAATGAATGGAGAAGTGAAATCACTTTTATTTACTCATTTTCATAATTGAAACATTCAATGAAACTGGAAAGTAAGAAAAAAAATTACAATAAACATAAGTAGCTGATGACAGATGCTCAGCATGAATTTCAGGAAAGCCTGGACATTTATAAGGATCATCACACAGCATTTTGGATGAGATTAACAACACAAGCATTTTGGAAAAGATGTAGGGTCTTAATGATGAAACATATACCCTGATCTTTAATTACAGGAGGTTTAAAACAAAAAGCTTCCTCTTCAGTGTTATTCCATATTCACCCACTATGGGAGTCCTTGCATTTTCCTTTGAAATGCCAGAGCCAGGATGGCAGATGAAATGCTGGTCTGATGCAGCCTAAAGCTTCCAAAGCTATGAAAAATGTTGTGTTCGCATGTACAGATTGAGACATTAGGTCCACATTTTTCAGAGGAAACTTGTTCTGAATCCCCTAAAATACAGGAAACAAACAAAACAAAACCATCAGGCAATGAAGGTTAAGTTACCAAGCAATACTTCATTCACTTGATTACAAGAAGTACTATTACAAGACCTGGAAAGCAGCACTTTATATTTTTCTTTCAAATTTAAAATAACAATGGAAGCAAAAAAAACAAACAAACAAACAAACAAAAAAAACTATTTATAATGACAGCAATAACAAAAATAACTGCACAGTCTGCTCCGTGCAGTGACTTTCTTCACCCTCTGTATGGGAAGGGTTGCTATTTATGGAATGCTCCAAGCCTGCCTTTCAGGACACAGCCCAGCTTGGCTGGACAGCTTTCAGTTGCTACTAGAAATATGTCACTTATTAGGAACAGAGGGGATGTTTATCACTATCTCAAGGGTTACTTTGGCTGAGGCAAAGAAATAGCTCAGTTATATAATGGAAAGAGCTGGGTCAAAGGATGAGGCATTTATATAGCACGTACTCAAGACTCCAGGAGTGCAGACTCAGTTTCTCTCTTTTGTGCCTTTCACAGACAGTGGTACCACAGCTATACAGGTCCTCCTGAGCTCCTTCAAAGCTATGGGGGCTGACGTTACTATTAAAGAACACTGCTCAAACTTCTCAGCTGAGAGAAAAGATATATCTTTCCCATTGCTCCTCTTGACCTGCCACTAGTACCTAGTGAGCCTCTTTGTTGTTACCTCACCCATCATGTAGCTGTAGCTCAAACCACATCCAAACCAGACAGAAAGGTCATCAGTTCAAGCAGAGAAGTTTGAGCATGACACTGTTTTAATCGTGCTTAATAAATTAGTGGTGGGAAATCAGTGGGGGGGTACTCCCTGCCACATTCACTTCTGACTTCCAAAGCAAAAAGAAAGCTTCCCCAGACCTAACACCACTCTGTCTGCCTTACAGAGACCTGGGTGCTGCACACCACTTCAGTGCAGGACAGAGCTGTGAAGCACCACACAGCAGCAACTCAGTTGATGTGCATGTTGAGCACTTAGTTTCAAGGTCACTCCAACAACAACTTCAGTCAGACGAAAAACAGTCTGCATCCAGAGCATTCCCTTGGTGCTTCATTCGCAGTATCAAGGGAGAGAGCATCGATCTCCTACTATCAACCTAAACGCGTGCTAACCACCTCTTGAAGCAGAGCCGGTAAGTCAGCACGGCGCCTCACCCCAAGAACCGAGCTCAGGAGCCCGCTGGGCCCGAGGCCTCCCAGCTCCCCGTGCTCAGCGCCGGCCCGAGCCCCACCGCAGCACCTGTTGTGCCGGCAGCCGAGCGGGGCAGCGACGGGGGCCGCCGCAGGGCGCCGCAGTCCTACTGCCGACCGGGGGCTCGTCCTCCCCCTGCACCGTAACGGGCTGCCCCGGCTGCGGGCCGGGGGCGGGCGAAGGTGGGAAGCGAGGAGGACGCGGGCGAGTTTAAAGCGGGGGGAGACAGAAGGGAGGAGTTTAGGGAGAGGGCTCTTGGGAAAGGCGCTTTGGGAAAGAGTCGCGGAGGGGGCGAGCGGGCTGCGCGGCTCCGGCGAGAGGACGGGCGCCCGGCGGAGGCTCCCGGGGCCGCGCCGCTCGCCTCTGCTGGCTGCTTGCCCTGCCGCCGCTGTCTGCGCCCGTCCCGGCGGCGGTGTGCTCCGAGAGCCGCGGCTGGCGTAAAGCATTGGTGCGGAGTGGTGCGCGACCGTCCCGCCCCGCCGCGGGCGGCCGGCTGGCTGACAGGTGCGCGCTGCTCCGNAAAAAAGTACTTGGAGACACTCCTGCCTACCGCCCATGTCAGTCTAGTCCTTTTAATCAATCTGCTGCTTTTTAGGTATCATTTGTTTAAAGCACATTAAGTGGGGGAAACGAGCTTCTACTTTGTGAAATAATGAATAATATTGCTGATTTGAATCTTTGGCTATGGTCTTCTTCAGAAAAAGCAGTTGTCCAGTCTTTTATTAAACTGCTGTTTGTGGAGCTTTGTTGACTGAACCAGGGCATGGTAGCAGGTAGAACAGCTGATAAGTTTGGATTATTTATTTATTATTACTGCTATTATTGTTTGTTCTCCTTGCCTTGGTGTACCTCACTGTGTTAACCATCTGAGTGCCTTCACGTTCATTGAAAGCAATGGGAAACACAAGTCCAAGTGGCTTTGTGTTCTTCCTCTGATGGACAGGAAACCAGAACTCATTTTATACAATAGTTAAACATTTTAAGAAGACATATGGCACAGGAAATTCTTCTGTGTGTGAAGGTATTTCAGAACTGAAAGCGTTGTTCTGACTCTTCTACCGGTAGTGGTGAATTATACGAGGCCACTTCCATCTGCAGAGAGTCTGTTTCACTTGCTTGTGGTTCTGGGGCTTATTCAAATGCTCTCAAACAAAATAAAAGGAATGGATGCAATAACTTCTTTATGGAAAAGTCATAAAAATCTACAGGGCTGTGTAAACAAATTGGGTCATTTACAAGATGTTTAAGTGATGGATATTCAGTCCAAATTCGAAGGTGTGGATTAAGTTTTACAGTCATCTTGACTGCATTTTGCCCTCAACAAGACTTTCTTTTTCTGCCCAAGTGTCTTTGACAATATAGATGACAAATTCTCAGGATCAGTATTTTCAAACATTTCAGTGCACTCAGAGTAGAGCAGAGAAATAGAAGAGCGATTCAATAGTATAATTTGATCCTTTTTTCTAGGTAAATGAGGGCTCTTTCTTGATACGCGTGGTTACACTTTAAAGCTGTAGTGGAACTTTGTAGTGTTCCAGGGGAAAATAAATTAAAACAGTTTCCCTTCTGGATTTAAACATGCCTGAACTAATTACAAAGCAACCGTTTTGGCCGTGTGCTCTATTCATATAAATAAGTTTGTACGGAATAGCAGCAACTCTGATCCAAGTTAAAAGTCTGTTACGGAAACTTATGTTGGACCAAATTTAAGCATTGAAAGTCATACCTGTGGCACATCAACTGGGGACCTTTATGACTCATTTCATTATTCTTTCAGAAAATGGAATGCAAAAGAGGATAAGTAGCATTTTTTTTTTTTTTTTTTTTGCATAATAAAATGCTGTCTAGAATTATTTATATCCTTCAGTGTAAATGTAAACTTACATAGGGAGGACTTTGTCAAGTTTGGTGAAGAAGCTTTGGTGTCAGCTACTGTAAGTGCCTTCTTTGTCATGAGATGTGGCTGCTCAGCTCTGCTATTGCCAACGTAACTTCAGCTGCCCCTCACAACTCTTCATGGACTAAAATGTGAAAATAATTTCAGAATGAAAGCGACCTTGCAAAAGTTTGGCATTAGTTGCAGTTAACTGTACATGTATGAGGCTACCTATGTATATGTACAGTCCAAAATAATGTGGCTGTAAAAATAACTTCCTTGGAAATTTTGTATTTATATAGTCCTTTACAAGGTGAATCAGATGAATGTTTCATTGTGCAATGTAGTTTATAAAACACTCGTGTTGATATTATTGGCACTTTGTATTTCAGAAACATTACAATAGACTACCTCTCAAAAATATATCTCAAGGCTTCAAGTGTCTTATGTGGGGTGTCTGGTGTTACGCAAGGAGATTCATACCTGTAAATATGTCTCTTGCTCATTATTATGGTAGATGTGAAAGTGAAGTAAAGTCTTGTGACTGAGAGCTAACAAGCAATGACTTCAAAACAAACCTGATTTCTAGACAAGGAGATGAAACTGTTGTATCTGACCTTACCTAAAGGCTACTTTTTAAAATTATTCAGGATTCTTGTTGGATGTGCTCTTTTCTTTGTGTTGCACCAAGATTGCAAGAAAATAATAATTAAAAAAAAATCAAGATTTTTCATTAGCATTTACTATCTAGTCTTTAATAACCTACAGGAGTAGTTGTACTCTTATTTGTAGTATAAGTCTCATCCACAAAAATAGCTTTTCAGTCTCCATAGTAAGTGGACATATTCCTTCTGTCTCCCTCAGATATTTCCCTTGGGAGGAGGGAAAAAAGAAGGTAATTTTCAGTGTCACATGTTGCCATTCTAACTTGTTTGTTTCCATCCCATGTTTGATAGTTATGGAAAAGTCCACTGACTCCTTCATTGGCTTTCTTCCTGATTCATCTCTTTTCCAGATACTTTCATCATTCCAACCTCTCTAGAGTTGCACGTTTATTTTAAAATCCATCTAATAGAAGAAATGTCTCCTTCTCATCCCTCCAGCCAACCGCTTGTGAAGTTTCTCCCCAGGCATTAAAATCAGTCATATCTGTTACCAGATAATATAATCTGTTCTGTGTTTAGAAGGTCTGATAGCTAGTAGCCTTTGGCTGTTTTGTAAGAATACACAAATGTGTGTTTTATAAGAATACACATATGCTCTTGAAATGTGAAATAACTTTCAGTGAAGTGGTTTTCAGCTCTTCTGATTCTGACTGTGTTGTTCTTACCCTCTGCTCCTTTCGCAAATGTAATGAAGGTGTGTATTTTTATGTACAACAGCCTCGCATACAACTTATGCATAAAATCAATACGTTCAGAAATGCCTGACCCCTGGGAGCATGGCACGTCTATATTCAGCTTAGAATCTGCAACTCTAATTTCTCTAAAAACTTCTGCTAATCAGTCCCTGTTTTTCCTGTGGTATGTGCTGATATAGAAATTCACGAAGTATTTGCCTGAAGTGCTGGTTCAGCCTTGTAGTTATTTCTTCTGAAGTGGAGACTGAATTTGTGATGAACAATATCGTTACCCCTAAGGACCTGAATATTTTGGAGAACAGTACATCACTTACACTCATAAGTCCTTAATGGAATAAAATCATAGAACCTTTTGAGTTACAAGGGACTTTAAAGGCCATCTAAGTCCAACTGCCCTGCAATGAACAGGGACATCTACAGCTCAGGTGCTCAGACCCCTGTCTAGTCTGATCTTGAGTGTCTCCAGGGATGGGGCATCCACTCTCTGGACTTGTTCCAGTGCTTCACCACCCTTATTGTAAAAAACTTCTTCCTTATATTCAATCAAATTCTCTCCTCTTCTACTTTGAAACCATTTCCCCTTGTCCTATCACAACAAGGAACCCTGCTAAAGAGTCTGTCCACTTTTTACTAATAGCCCCTCTTCAGATATTGAAAGACCACTCTCAGGTCTCCACATAGCCTTCTCTTCTCCATATTGAACAGCCCCAGCTGTCTCAGCCAGCTGTTGCAGGGAAGGTGCTTCATCCTTTGGATTATTTTTGTGGCCCTCCTCTGGATACACTCCAACAGATCCTCATTTCTCGCAGCATTACAGAACTACAGGGGTTGGAAGGGACCTCAGGAGATCATTGAGTCCAACCCCACTGCTAAGGCAGGTTCCCTACAATAGGTCACACAGGTAGGTGTCCAGATGGGTCTTGAATATCTCCATTGAAGAAGACTCCACGGCCTCTCTGGGCAGCCTGTTCCAGTGCTTCGTCACCCATACCATAAAGTTCTTTTGCATGTTAGTATGGTACTTTCTGTGTTAAGTTTTAGGCCATTACTCCTTGTCACTTCCCTTGACCAGCTAGCCATGCTGTTTTTAATGCATCCCAGGATATCATTGGCCTTTTGGCCACAGGGGCACATTTCTGGCTCATGGCCAACCTGTAGTCCATTGGGTCCTTCTCCGCAGAGCTCCTCTCCAGCAGGTCATCTCCTAACCTGTACGGAAGCATGCAGTTATTCCTCCCCATGTGCAAGACTCTACACTTGCTCTTGTTAAACCTCATCAGGCTCCTCCCTGCCCAGCTCTTCAGTCTGCCTAGGTTTTGTTGAATGGCAACACAGCCTACAGGTCTGTCAGCCAATCCTCTCAGCTTTTTATCATCAGCAGACTTGCTGAGGGTGGACTCTATCCCTTCATTCAGGTGTCTCGCTCCAATTTATAGGAGGGAGATGAGGTTCTTTTAATGTATGTATACGCGACGTGAGATTAAGAAGCAACGGTTCAAATGTTGGTCCAACCAGGTTTATTACAAATCCTAATTAGGGAGATGGGGAAGTGGAGGACCAACACTATTACGAATTAAGGTGATGGGGAAGGGAAGGCGGGCAATAGAAAAGATAGGAAAGAAGCAAGAATTGCGTAAAGTGGGGATAGTCACCACCAGGATCCAGCAGAGGTCCCGTTGTTCAATGGTCCGGGGCAGAGGAGGGCAGCAGCAGCGTGGCCGGTCTTAGGCAGCAAGACGGTGCAGGTACCGGGTAGGTCCGGGAAGAAGCCGCGGTGCAAGTCCGGGAGGAAGCAGCAGGTCTCCGGTAGCAGGCCCAGGAGAGTCCGTCAGCATGCAGGCATTCCGTAGGGAGGAATCTGATGGCAGACACCTTTCTTCTTTGGGAGAGAGCAGCAGCAGCATGGCCAGCCTTAGGAAGCAAGGTAGAGCGCAGAGCAAGTCCAGGAGGGAGAGAGGCAGGTTGTGAGGCTTCTGTTGTCAGAAAAACCTCCTTGTTCTTCTTCATGAGGAATCTGTTGTCAGAAAACCTCCTTGTTCTTCATGAGGCTTCTGTTGTCAGAAAAACCTCCTTGGTCTTCATGAGGCTTCTGTTGTCAGAAAACCTAAAAACCATGGTTGTTTGTCCCTTTTTTATCCTTCTTCTGCCTACGTGACATTCCTGGGCGCTTGGGTAAGAGTCATGTGCAGCACCTCCTGAGAGGGCCATCTCCTTCGAGATAAGCCCACACAAAAGACCGCTTCCCGGCCATTAATCTGCAGCTTATCTCTCTCTCGTTGCCCCTGGCCTTGTCCGTCTGTGCCCCTCAGACAAAAGATTTCTCAACCTTTGCCCAGGACTTGCCTGGACTTGTCCATCAGTGTTCCTCAGCAAGCTTTGAGGCAATGGTATAAAATAATAATCTCGTACATCAGGTCATTAACAAAGATGTTGAATAAGATGGGACCCAGCATGGACCCCTGGGGAACAACTCTAGTTACAGGCCTACAGCCAGACTCTGCACCACTGATGATAGCCCTCTGAGCTCTGCCAGTCAGCCTGTTCTCAATCCACCTCACTGTCCACTCATCTATCCCACATTTTCTAAGTTTCATAACAAAGGTGTTGTGGGAGATGGTGTCAAATGCCTTGCTGAAAGCGACACAACATCCACTGCTCTCCCCCCATCCACCCAGCCAGTGATGACATCATAGAAGGCTACCAGGTTGGTGGAGTGTGACCTCCTCCTGGTGAACCCATGCTGGCTACTCGTGATAACCTTCTTCTCTTTCTTGGAGGTGGCATTTAGAACAAGCTGTTCCATCACCTTTCCAGGGACGGAGGTGAGGCTGACTGGACTATAGTTTCCCAGATCCTCCTTCTTGCCCTTTTTGAAGACTAGAGTAACAGTGGATATCCTCCAATCTTCAGGCACCTTTCCTATTTACCAGAACCTTTCAAAGATGATAGAGAACTGTTCAGCAGTCACCTCTGCCAGTTCTCTCAGCGCACATGGGTGCATCCCATCAGGGCCCATGGATTTGTGTGCGTTGATTTTGCCTAAACACTCTCTGACCAGATCCACCTTGACCAAAGGAAATGTCTTAATTACCCAGACTTTCTTTTAACTCCAGGGTCTGGGATTCCTGAGGGCTAGTCTTAGCATTAAAAACTGAAGCAAAGAAGGCATTCAGAACCTTCACCTTTTCAGCTTCCCCTATTACCAAGGCACCCAACTCATTTAGTAGTAGACCCACATCTGGACAAAGGCTCCAGGTGAAATCTCACCAGCGCAGAGTAGAGGGACAGGATCACCTCCCTTGATCTGCTGACCACATGATGACTGTTATGAGATGTTGGGAAAGACCACTTTTATTTAATTTTGTTTATTCATTTATTTAGTAACTGGAGATTGCTACTTTATAACTGATTTTCAGTATCTGAAAGAAGCAGTGCGAGGGTGGGAAAATGGCAGTTCTGAAATGAATTTAGCCAAGGCTGGCAAAGGGGTTTTAAGTTCATTTTCTTCTTAAGAGAAAGCACTGTGGTTACTTGCAATCTTGCCTAGTACCTCGAGCATGGCACGCTTTGGCATTCTGGAGTAAAAAGTAGAGAAAGCTCTCTTGCTTCAGTATCTGTCTGCTTTGCAAAATTCTCTTACTTATTGTAGCTGGAAAGATGGTGTTGTGTTGTTGTGAAGTAGAAATACAAACATATTTTTAAACCTTGTGCTTGCTTTATCAGTAAGAATCATAGAACTGATTTGTCCCACTAATTAAGCTTGAAAATGCTGTGTAATGATACCAAGTGAAAAGCTGTGACGCGCTTCTGCAGTTAACTGCTTTTTACATAATTACATTGCCAAAATTTGACCTGGTTTGAGTTCTTTGCATTAGAGAAAAGAAACTGATGCTGTGGCTGTGGTATGTCTAATGATGACCAATAGTTTTACAGGATCAGTAGCTTCTCTTTGAGTCTAAAACGCTACCACTGAAAGTACTGGGTCAGGGCTGGAATAATGCCCATGCATAAAACTGATTTCTCTTGCTTGGTATTAAAAAAAAAACAAAACACAGAAAATCCCTTATTTGTTACCGATTCTGATTCATTAGAAACTGTTTTAAATGTTTCACCATAGAATAGATGTTTGGTTTTCTAATGGAAAATGGGAACAGCAAAGCATTCATTCCTAGCAGCAGTTGCTTAATGGATGGCCTTTAATTATTTGAATTTATAGTTATGTGCACTTGTATGTGGTTTATTCTGACATTTTTATGTATGTGGGTGCTTAATGTTTGTTTGTTTTTGTTCTTTTTATTGAGGTAATATTCTTGGGTTAAATTGACTTGTTCAGCTTTTTTTCACTTTCCGGAAGTATTTATTAATCTTTATGTTCAGCATTTGAATTTCAGAAGAGAATATATTCTTTGTAGTTTTAAAAAGCAGCCATCTCTTGTTTTTTGTTGACTTATGCAAGCAGTGAAAATATTGGATCTGAAACTATTTAGACTGTACTAAAAGTGGTTTTACATTATATTAAACAGATCCTCAAAACAATAAATGAAGTTGTTTATGGGCTAAACAGTGGCTTGTATGTATGTGTAGGTGAAGATCAAGTAATGCTAGGTAACATGATGAATAGTGTTTCTATTTCACTCTCATTTTCCAATATTAAGGAAGAAAGGATTCTTTCCTGGTCTTCTACATGCCAGCTGTTCTTACATCTATTTAATTCCAAGCAGTAGAGGCTGTTGAATATGTGGATCCATACCCAACTTGTAGTTTGGATGTGGCCAATATGATCCGCAGAGATAAAAAGATATACCATCTCATCTGTGTGCTGCATCTGGTTCATGCCATCTTGTTTTGGAATTTGCACTCAGATGTTGCTACTGAACATGGAATAGATTAGCTATTTATTTCTGAATCCTGTACCCCTGCCTCTCTATAGGATCTCAGAAGACAACACCTGTTCTTGTTGTTCTTTAAATGAATGGTCTTATAAGTCAGAGCACCTCTTTTTGTGCGTGTGTATCTACAGCCTTATGTTGGCAATACAATGTCAAATATAACAGTACATTGGTGTTAGATTTTAGTCACAGTTTAGTTGCACTGTTTTTTCAGTTACATTATCCCCTTTCCATCTTTGCTTTCAGACTATTCATTGCTTTGAAGTCCACCTTACAAAGATTTTGTAAAGTAATTAATATTAACGATTGCATTTAATTTTCTTCCATCCCCACTTTAGTCAAATCATTAATATGTAGGCAGCACTAACAGTGCTGTTTAATGTAGTGCACTCTATCCTATGCACTAGAAGTTTATTGGACTTTCTGCTCGCTTAACTACAAATACTTACTAATAGTGTATTGGCTACCTCTACTCCTCTATATTTGCCTAATGACAGTACTTTGGATAGGTGTCAAAGATACAAAGATATAATGAGGAGTTTTTCATTAATGCACCCAAGAAGTTTCCTCAGTGTATAAGGAATTGCCCTGAACTTGGGAAGAAATTAGTTCTCATTACTAGGAGAAAATTATATGATGCACATCTGCAAGATCAAGCCACTGTCATTAATCAAAGCCTGGAAAAAGGTCTAGCAAGGTGACTTCTTTTTCAGAGTTTTGATTACATTCATAAAACATGAAATTAAATAAGCTCAGCAATTGTATTCATGTTTGCTATGGTGGTTGTTTCTGTCTAGCTATAAAATTCGTTTACAGGATATGAATTGCTTTCTTATCTGGAAAAAAAAAAAAAATCCAGCAATAGTTGAAATGTAATAAAGCTTATTTATGGAAAGTAGTATTTGTAGGATAAAAACTAATCATACTTTCACATTTTGAGCATTATTTTATAGTACTTTCAGTGCCTCTTCTATGCTATGTAGGAGGGCTTCTACCCCATTTACATTTGGAGTGATAAAATATTCGTAGACAGATGTGAAACTGTGCAGTTGATAAGGAGTTAANCGGCACCGGCCGCCCGCCCCCAGCGGCCCCGCGCCTGCAGCAGCAGTCCCGGCCCCCGCCCGGCACGGCACGGCCCGGATTGTTTAGTCCTCGAGAAGCTGGTCTGGGTCCAGATCCTGCTTTGATCCTTTTCTTTTTCCTTTTTTTTTCTTTTTTTTCTTTTCTTTTTTAAAGAAAAAAAAAAAAAAAAAACAGCCCAAGAAAAACAAAAGCTGAAGACGCAGACAAGGGCTCTAGGAAAAAGTTTTGGATGGGATTATGTGGAAACTACCCTGCAATTCTCCGCTGCCAGAGCAGGCTCAGTGCTGCCTGCTCCCCTGGCGGCGCTGAGAGACGCCCGGGCCTCGGTGCCGCTCCGCCAGCGCCTGCTCCGCCGCAGCCCCTCGCCCCGCCGGCCCAATGCTCCTCCTCGGGCTGCTCCTGCTGACATCCGCCCTGGCCGGCCGGAGGCATGGGGCCGCCGCGGAGTCCGACCTCAGCAGCAAGTTCGCCTTCCCCGGCGCTAAGGAGCAGAACGGTAACGGCGGGGCGGGCGCGGAGCCCCCCGCGCAGGGGGGCCGCCGAGGGGCCGGGGGAGAGCCGGGGCCGTGCGTGGGTGAGGGGGGCGCGGGGCGGGCTGGAAGAGGGCTGATCCCGCGGAGGAAGCGGGAATTACTTCCAACTTTCATGTGTACCTGAAGTGTTTGGAGAACTCTCAGACGGGAGTCCCCCTGGGCCGGGGCTGCGCGGGGCTGGAGAAAGGCTCCTTTGCTTCAGCGCGGGCGGCTCCGGGGTGTGTAATTTGCTTAGCCTCTGAACTCCATATGATTTACATTATTCAGATTTCTAAGCGCCTTTCCTCTTGATCTGCTGTTGCGAAGTCATTTTAAAGAGTATTTTGCAAGCTGATGTGTTATGTACTGCATGAAACCATGCTTGGTGCACAATATGTGAAGTTTGGGCCGTTAGCATGTGCTTACAGAAATTGTGGTGCTTAACGTAAGGAGGGAAAAAGGGAAAAATAGTTGTTTGCATGTCAGCTGGAACGAGCTCTATGCCTGGGCACAGGGTGGCACAAAAGGAGAAGCGGGGAGCTCTCGAACTCCTGTGTGCTGTAATGAAATAGGGCAAAAATGCAGTTTTAAGACTAACGTAATTTTGTCAGCTTTGAACTTGGGACTCCTCTGATAAAAGAATTTTTTGTCATCTCTCTGATAGAAAAGATGGGGAGCTCAGCAAGTGTTCTGTGCATTGGCAGGATCCATAAAGTGCTGGCGAGCACAGCATGAGAGATGCACACTGCTGTGGCCCGCTAATGTGATGATGTATGGCACCTGCGGGCTGCCAGCACTGCTGATCAAAGCGCGGTGCGGGGATCAATCTCTAATCAGAGCAGTTGTAGAGGGCCAGAGGAAAGTGATCAAAATACCCCGGGACCCACTGCTCTGACAGGAAACCAATCAGACTCTGTGCACAGTACAGGAAATTATCTGCTCTGTGTGAGAGGAGAAATTGCTCCCTCTGCCCCTTCCTGGCTTACCTGACATCTGGGGAATTTAGGGCAACTTTGTGAGAAAAGGAGCTTGGCACTAATAGACTAAAATCTGGTACTTCTATGCCATGGTCTGCTCAATCTGTGCGACTGCAGCAGGATGCCCAGATGCCATTGTTCTGCTTCAACTTTGTTAGCCCAAAGCCTGCTGTGGAGTTGGTCTTTCATAGGAGTGCTTGGTAATGCAGGGCACAGCACAATGGCAGGGATCCAACAGTGAGGTGTGAGAGGTGGATAGTGCAAACAGAACTTGTGTAAGTGGGCATTAGTATACGTGACAGCATAAGCTGGATTCTTTTCACATGCAGCCGGAGTGCAGCTGCCGTGGGTCAGGCTTCAACTGGTTTGCAGTGCGATTTGGCATGCTGTGAGGTACAGTCAGTGCCTCTTATAGTAAATGCGAATCCAGGAGATTTAAGTGCTGTGGAACTGTATTCTCTGGTAGTTTATACTTAAAACAATCCAGGTTCTTGTTGTTGTTTACTTAAAATCTGTTCTCTAGTTGTTCCATTACAAGACTTTTCTCAAAAATGAGTACAAGTTTAAGTGCAACAAAGTACCAACTCCTGATTTTTCTTCCCTGATTTTAATTATTTGGGGGATCAGCAACACTGGTCAAACCAGTTCTTACTTGGTTTAATTAGAGCAGTTTTTACACTCTACTGCAACCTAAAGATTGTATAGCTTTTAGCTAGAGGCAGGTTAAAGCTGCCTGGAGTTGGAGAATGAGATATTGCTGTTCGTATGCCAAATAATCATTGGTCAGCAGAGAGGGAGCTTTTTCACTCACGCAGTCTACAAATACAGATTCTGTCCTCTACTTGTAAAACTGCTGTGTGGCCAAGTCGTTCTGATGTAGCGTGGATTACAGTGTTACTCAGCTCTACATGTGGATGATGTAGCTGGTGGGTCAAGGTGACACTAAATATGCTTATGACCAGTTATCAAATCAATGGGACTACTTGTGTTATAGAAGGTAAGCAGTTGCTTATGGACTTTCCTTTAATAAGTGGAGGGGTTTTTTTAGTAGCTAAATTGAGCGTTAATGTCAGAATTGCAGTTGGACTCAATTGGGTTTATTTGTGAAATGAAAGAGTACTTAAGTACGCCTGTTTCTGTAGCATGACATTTTAGGTGGTAATTTCCTAGGGAAAGTATTTCTTTGTATTAGTAAATTAGGTATTCTTAGAACACAGCCTTTGGCTATTACCTCCTAGGAGTTCAATGTGATGGGCCTTGCAAGGCTGGTATAGCTCCATTTGAAATGACTTATAACTACCTCTTTTTTGTTGGACCTCTGTGACGGTCAGATTTTCCTTGAGAAAAGATTTATTTGTAAACTCCACTTAACATTAAAGGAGTTTGTGATTTTATTGGAAAAAAAAGAATCGTATCTTCCGTGTTTTCGTTTGCAGCTCAACTGAGTAAATACTCATCTGAAGGATCAAAGATGTTCATACAACCATTTTCTGGAGGTGGAAGTAGTAGTAAATGGTGTGTGTAGTGATGGCTCCCATTTATTTACATAGATTTCATTTCTACAATACTTTGTTATGCTGAAGAACAGATTATGCTTGAATGGATCTTCAGACGTAAATGGCTTTGTCAGTTCTCTTATGACTGTCTGATGTATTTCTTACCACTTTTCCATACTGTAACAAGGAGTCAAAAGAAAGGCATCTCAGTTTCCTTTGGGGGAACAAAACTCAATCTCTTGCATACTGAATTTGATTACTTGGACAGTTTACTTATTTTTTCTTTCTGTTATTGTTCTGTGTACTTCTCATTATATTTTTCTATACTATTTTTCCGTAATAGTATCTTCATCTTGTTTCTGTAGTTTCAGCAGTGTCTGAGGAAGCTTTTGGTGGAGTATTTAATGAGAATGACTTAACTCTAGTGGCCTGAGTGTATTTGCTTATGTGATACTGTTAGTTAAGGTTGGATTTAATTGCAACATGAGGTGGTAGGAGAAACCAAATTATTCTTCCTTGGCTGTTTTAGGGAAGATATGATAAGTGTTTATGGTAATTTTACTAAGCTACAGAAGTCAGATGTTACATTTCTATGAGAAATATAAGGATATCTTTACATAAAATAACGTAAAATCAGGTGCTGTAAGCAGTGAACCGTATAGCTAATGTGGTATGTACATTTAGAAAGTAGTAATGAATGATTTCAGAAGGCTGAGGAGCTGAGGTCAGGTAGCAGTTCACCAGTACCAATTAGTTAGAAATACTAATTTTCCTGCATTCAGTTTCAAGTGAGAATCCCAGGATGGCTGAGGCTGGCAGAGCCTGCTGGGTGCATCAGGCTAAGCCCTGGCTGCAGCAAGGGCCACCCAGAGCAGCTGCCCAGGCTCATGTCCAGGCAGCTTTGGGAGATCTCCAAGGAAGTGACTCCACAGCCTCTTTGGGCTGTGTGCAGAAGTGCTTCCTAATGTTTAAATACAATCTTTTCCAGTTTGTGCTGGAAAGAGCCTGTTTCTGTTGCCTTTGCACCCTCCCTTTGGGGATTTGTACACATGGATGAGATCCTCCTGAGCCCCTTCTTCTCCAGGCTGAGCAGCCCCAGCTCTCTTAGCACCTGCCCTGTGAGGAGAGGCTCTGAGCCCTCTATCGTCTTGGTGGCCTTCCACTGGGTGCTCTTCAGTATGCCCAGGTCTTTCTTGTCCAATTCTGGCACCCCCAGTACACAGTACTGCAGCTGTGGCCTCACCAGTGCTGAATGGAGGAGAAGGAAGGATCGATGAACAGTGATGAATAAAGTTGCTGAAGCAAATTGTAGAAAACCATAGTCTTCATTAGACTTCTGTCATTCCTGCAGCATAGGTAATGTGCCAATCTTTTGATAGCTCTTAATTTCTTTTCAGTGATTTCTTTTTTATGCTTTTGAATAGAAACCCTTAATATTAAAGATCTGATCATGGATCGCTTCGTAATGTATTTCTTAAATCTTTTGGAAAGGGGAGGGTTATGTCATTTAAACAAAAAGAAAAATGGCAAGCTGGAGTTCAAGACTTGTTTATCTTGGACCATTTTTGGGAAGACTTGGTGGGTGCAGGTGGAATTCAGCAAAGTGTTAAAAGGACAGAAATGGCTTCTGTCTTCTCCTTAGGTAGTGCCTGGCCTTACGTGTCCCATTGTAATCATTTAGATGATTTCCCAGTTTGTGCATCTGTAAAGGAGCTTGCAGCTAATCCATGGATAGGGACAGTATCACGATACGAAGTTTCTGGTGAAGATCATTTAACTTGGACTTGCAACACTTGAAGGAATATGTTGATGTCTGAGTGATGCAGCTCATCCAATTCTTGGAGGTGAGAATGTCAGTGCTTTTATTAAGTGCAGTAATTTGACTGCAAGATTATCTCTGACATAAGAGCATACTTCAAAGCAATAGGAAGCAATGCTGCTTCTGCTGAGTCCAGCTGGATTAACAACTGCTGGTACAGTCTGACTACTGCTGGGTGGCAGAAATTTCATTTGTTTTGAGAAGAAAAGGAAGAACAAAATATGAATGTGTCATCTAAAAGGAAATATGATAGTGATGCAATTTGTCCTAAGATTAATATATTTCTGTTTAATCCAACACTTGTTTTGAAACACTTTAAAGCTCTTTTCCCGGGAAGTGAAGAAGTACCACATCCTCTTTTGACTTGTGATTATGACAAATTAGAGAAGTTCTTCAACACTGCAATAAAATGCAATGCAAGAAGATTTTTTTTCTCAGAAAGAGTGGTAAGGCATTGGAACAGGCAGCCCAGGGAAGTAGTGGAGTCACCATCTCAGGAGGTTTTCAAGAGGATAGATGTGGCAATTAGGTACTAGTTTTAATGGTGATGGGTTGGCAGTTGGACTAGATAATCCTAGTGATCTTTTCCAACCTTAAAGATTTAAAAATCTTTTGGCATGTTGTCTGCCACTTGTTCTCTAGTCATAGAATTACAGAATCTTTTGAGTTGTAAGGGACTTTAAAGGCCATCTAGTCCAACCCCCCTGCAATGAACAGGGACACCCACAGCTAGATCAAGTTGCTCAGAGCCCCATCCAACCTGATGTTGGATGCCTCCAGGGATGGAGCAGTCACCTCTCTGGGCGACCTGTTCCACTGCTTCACTACCCTTAAAAAACTCTTTTCCTTATATCCAATCTAAATCTCCTCTCTTTTAGTTTGAAACCATTTCCCCTTGTCCTATCACAACAACAAACCGTGCTAAAGAATCTGTCCCCTTCCTTCATATAGCCCTCCGTCAGATACTGAAAGGACACTCTCAGGTCTCCACAGAGCCTTCTTTCTTCTGGGCTGAACATTTTCATATGTAAGTGTTTGGAGCTGGGATAAGAGAACATGAATTATCCTCTTATGTCTATTACAAGCAGGATAAAGCTTTGCTCATGAAATAGGAAAATGTTCGTTACTTACGGTATAGTTGCATCCTTTTATACTGGTGAGAATGGGAGAGTTGGAAGGGAGTAGCAACTAGTAACAACTTACCTTGTTGTTTTGTTTTTTTAGTGACAACGCACCCTTAGAGAATTAATCCTCATAAATTACTCATTGGCCTTACCTGCCCCTTCACAGTAAGTTCATTCAAGATATGGTCATAAACACAGATGTTCTAAGAAGATGCTTTTAAGTCAAAGGAACATCTCTGTGTTCAGTTTCTCCCCAAAGCCCAAAAGACTGAAACTACTTCTCAAATTTGTTGAAGTTGATTATTAATTGTGTTAGTTTCCAGACATAGCTCCACTTGAGGTATCATTAATACTTCACAACAGCTCAATGCATGGCCAAGTAAGGCTGAGTGTGGGCTAAGTAGGAGCTGGGCATCAGGCTGTGCTCCCTGGGTTGCATGCTGCAAACCGTCCTGTCAGACATACAGCTTCATTGGTTTGAGTTCCTTTTTCTAGGTAAACTAAGTAATATTCTTAGTTGAGTAGCTATTACTGTAATTTGCCTACAGTACTTTGGATCAGCTGAAGGAAAGTGAGGAAGGGCTTTCAGCACTTGCCTCAGACTAGGCCCAGGCAGTGAAAGGCACATGTGTGGTGCCGCCACTTTTATAGTTTTTGCTCTTCTACATCTTTAAACAATTATTTGGTTTGGCAATTATCAGCAAAGCCCTCGATTTCTGTCAAAGAGAGGTCTAAGTGTAAAATAGCAGGGAATGTTGTATTTGAAGAGTTT
>JACDJE010000380.1:0-123345 GCA_016647715.1 Pavo muticus | reverse complement strand
CTTCTTCTGCCTACGTGACATTCCTGGGCGCTTGGGTAAGAGTCATGTGCAGCACCTCCTGAGAGGGCCATCTCCTTCGAGATAAGCCCACACAAAAGACCGCTTCCCGGCCATTAATCTGCAGCTTATCTCTCTCTCGTTGCCCCTGGCCTTGTCCGTCTGTGCCCCTCAGACAAAAGATTTCTCAACCTTTGCCCAGGACTTGCCTGGACTTGTCCATCAGTGTTCCTCAGCAAGCTTTGAGGCAATGGTATAAAATAATAATCTCGTACATCAGGTCATTAACAAAGATGTTGAATAAGATGGGACCCAGCATGGACCCCTGGGGAACAACTCTAGTTACAGGCCTACAGCCAGACTCTGCACCACTGATGATAGCCCTCTGAGCTCTGCCAGTCAGCCTGTTCTCAATCCACCTCACTGTCCACTCATCTATCCCACATTTTCTAAGTTTCATAACAAAGGTGTTGTGGGAGATGGTGTCAAATGCCTTGCTGAAAGCGACACAACATCCACTGCTCTCCCCCCATCCACCCAGCCAGTGATGACATCATAGAAGGCTACCAGGTTGGTGGAGTGTGACCTCCTCCTGGTGAACCCATGCTGGCTACTCGTGATAACCTTCTTCTCTTTCTTGGAGGTGGCATTTAGAACAAGCTGTTCCATCACCTTTCCAGGGACGGAGGTGAGGCTGACTGGACTATAGTTTCCCAGATCCTCCTTCTTGCCCTTTTTGAAGACTAGAGTAACAGTGGATATCCTCCAATCTTCAGGCACCTTTCCTATTTACCAGAACCTTTCAAAGATGATAGAGAACTGTTCAGCAGTCACCTCTGCCAGTTCTCTCAGCGCACATGGGTGCATCCCATCAGGGCCCATGGATTTGTGTGCGTTGATTTTGCCTAAACACTCTCTGACCAGATCCACCTTGACCAAAGGAAATGTCTTAATTACCCAGACTTTCTTTTAACTCCAGGGTCTGGGATTCCTGAGGGCTAGTCTTAGCATTAAAAACTGAAGCAAAGAAGGCATTCAGAACCTTCACCTTTTCAGCTTCCCCTATTACCAAGGCACCCAACTCATTTAGTAGTAGACCCACATCTGGACAAAGGCTCCAGGTGAAATCTCACCAGCGCAGAGTAGAGGGACAGGATCACCTCCCTTGATCTGCTGACCACATGATGACTGTTATGAGATGTTGGGAAAGACCACTTTTATTTAATTTTGTTTATTCATTTATTTAGTAACTGGAGATTGCTACTTTATAACTGATTTTCAGTATCTGAAAGAAGCAGTGCGAGGGTGGGAAAATGGCAGTTCTGAAATGAATTTAGCCAAGGCTGGCAAAGGGGTTTTAAGTTCATTTTCTTCTTAAGAGAAAGCACTGTGGTTACTTGCAATCTTGCCTAGTACCTCGAGCATGGCACTCTTTGGCATTCTGGAGTAAAAAGTAGAGAAAGCTCTCTTGCTTCAGTATCTGTCTGCTTTGCAAAATTCTCTTACTTATTGTAGCTGGAAAGATGGTGTTGTGTTGTTGTGAAGTAGAAATACAAACATATTTTTAAACCTTGTGCTTGCTTTATCAGTAAGAATCATAGAACTGATTTGTCCCACTAATTAAGCTTGAAAATGCTGTGTAATGATACCAAGTGAAAAGCTGTGACGCGCTTCTGCAGTTAACTGCTTTTTACATAATTACATTGCCAAAATTTGACCTGGTTTGAGTTCTTTGCATTAGAGAAAAGAAACTGATGCTGTGGCTGTGGTATGTCTAATGATGACCAATAGTTTTACAGGATCAGTAGCTTCTCTTTGAGTCTAAAACGCTACCACTGAAAGTACTGGGTCAGGGCTGGAATAATGCCCATGCATAAAACTGATTTCTCTTGCTTGGTATTAAAAAAAAAACAAAACACAGAAAATCCCTTATTTGTTACCGATTCTGATTCATTAGAAACTGTTTTAAATGTTTCACCATAGAATAGATGTTTGGTTTTCTAATGGAAAATGGGAACAGCAAAGCATTCATTCCTAGCAGCAGTTGCTTAATGGATGGCCTTTAATTATTTGAATTTATAGTTATGTGCACTTGTATGTGGTTTATTCTGACATTTTTATGTATGTGGGTGCTTAATGTTTGTTTGTTTTTGTTCTTTTTATTGAGGTAATATTCTTGGGTTAAATTGACTTGTTCAGCTTTTTTTCACTTTCCGGAAGTATTTATTAATCTTTATGTTCAGCATTTGAATTTCAGAAGAGAATATATTCTTTGTAGTTTTAAAAAGCAGCCATCTCTTGTTTTTTGTTGACTTATGCAAGCAGTGAAAATATTGGATCTGAAACTATTTAGACTGTACTAAAAGTGGTTTTACATTATATTAAACAGATCCTCAAAACAATAAATGAAGTTGTTTATGGGCTAAACAGTGGCTTGTATGTATGTGTAGGTGAAGATCAAGTAATGCTAGGTAACATGATGAATAGTGTTTCTATTTCACTCTCATTTTCCAATATTAAGGAAGAAAGGATTCTTTCCTGGTCTTCTACATGCCAGCTGTTCTTACATCTATTTAATTCCAAGCAGTAGAGGCTGTTGAATATGTGGATCCATACCCAACTTGTAGTTTGGATGTGGCCAATATGATCCGCAGAGATAAAAAGATATACCTTCTCATCTGTGTGCTGCATCTGGTTCATGCCATCTTGTTTTGGAATTTGCACTCAGATGTTGCTACTGAACATGGAATAGATTAGCTATTTATTTCTGAATCCTGTACCCCTGCCTCTCTATAGGATCTCAGAAGACAACACCTGTTCTTGTTGTTCTTTAAATGAATGGTCTTATAAGTCAGAGCACCTCTTTTTGTGCGTGTGTATCTACAGCCTTATGTTGGCAATACAATGTCAAATATAACAGTACATTGGTGTTAGATTTTAGTCACAGTTTAGTTGCACTGTTTTTTCAGTTACATTATCCCCTTTCCATCTTTGCTTTCAGACTATTCATTGCTTTGAAGTCCACCTTACAAAGATTTTGTAAAGTAATTAATATTAACGATTGCATTTAATTTTCTTCCATCCCCACTTTAGTCAAATCATTAATATGTAGGCAGCACTAACAGTGCTGTTTAATGTAGTGCACTCTATCCTATGCACTAGAAGTTTATTGGACTTTCTGCTCGCTTAACTACAAATACTTACTAATAGTGTATTGGCTACCTCTACTCCTCTATATTTGCCTAATGACAGTACTTTGGATAGGTGTCAAAGATACAAAGATATAATGAGGAGTTTTTCATTAATGCACCCAAGAAGTTTCCTCAGTGTATAAGGAATTGCCCTGAACTTGGGAAGAAATTAGTTCTCATTACTAGGAGAAAATTATATGATGCACATCTGCAAGATCAAGCCACTGTCATTAATCAAAGCCTGGAAAAAGGTCTAGCAAGGTGACTTCTTTTTCAGAGTTTTGATTACATTCATAAAACATGAAATTAAATAAGCTCAGCAATTGTATTCATGTTTGCTATGGTGGTTGTTTCTGTCTAGCTATAAAATTCGTTTACAGGATATGAATTGCTTTCTTATCTGGAAAAAAAAAAAAAATCCAGCAATAGTTGAAATGTAATAAAGCTTATTTATGGAAAGTAGTATTTGTAGGATAAAAACTAATCATACTTTCACATTTTGAGCATTATTTTATAGTACTTTCAGTGCCTCTTCTATGCTATGTAGGAGGGCTTCTACCCCATTTACATTTGGAGTGATAAAATATTCGTAGACAGATGTGAAACTGTGCAGTTGATAAGGAGTTAAAAGTTAGTTTGATTAGAAGTGTAAAAATCCTCTGTCTATGCTAAGGGAGAAACTGTCTCTTCTGTAGTTTGCAGGATAGCTGAGCGTTGTTGAATGCATTATAGCACAGGGAAGCAGTGTTTGCTGAAAACTGAGACAGACAGATGTGAAAAAGAAATCAGCGTTGAAAGATATTGGATAAAAAAAAAAAAAATTACAGCAGGTCACACTGCATTAGAACCTGTCTTTCTATCTATCTATCTCTGTTGTTACAAGTAGAAGGGCGAATGATGATTACCAAATGTGGTTGAACATTTTTTCATAGTGTTATGCATGAATAACTTTTATTTTACAAGTCTATTAGACCTATCACCTGATTAGTACATCATGTTAAGGTTCCGAAAAGGAGAGTTGGGAAATTTTTCACTGTTAGGACACGAAGCTGAAAACAGTAAAGACTACAATCTAGTTTTCATGTAGATTGCAAAATACTGGCTTAGCTTGTTTTTCCATGGCATGGGAAGCTGATAACTCTTTTTGAGACCCTGTTCCTTACAATATAGGGTTTGTGTGACTGTTGCTCTTTGAACGGATAGGTCTTGCTGGACTTTAGGTACACAAGTTTCCAATGGTCTCCTGAGGCTGCTCTATGTTGGCAAGTCATAGACATTGTAATTATTAGCCCGTAATGATCAACTTGAGTGGAGATTTCTTTTCTTAGAGGAAGACATTAATTCTGTGCCATTTTCTTTCACTTGATGTTAATCAAAGTGTTCATATCCAGGAAGTAGAGAGAAATTAACTTTTGGCTCTTACTGTTTATACTGAGACTTTCTTCCGTGTAATGTGTTTATAAGTCTGATGAAGAACAGAAAAAGAGGCAGATTCTGAGGCTTTTTATCTGTGTTAGATTCTCAACATGAGCAATTTCCTTTTTTCCTCTGTTGTCTCTTTGTGCACTGAAATCAAAATGTTGGATGTGGCCTTTTGAATTGCTTGTCTTTTAAGAGCGGTTTAAAGAGACGGCTTCATACCAATGGTTTTCATTGTTTAGAGCAAAGGATAAGTTTTAAAAATTAGGATCCAAGTACTGGGGGGGAAAAAAAAAGAATGTCAGCAGAAAAATAATATTTCTCTCTCTGAAAATTGTGGGTCATCTTCTTTGGCACGTGCTTACATTGCCACTTGGGGCAGTAACAGACAACAAACTATGCAATGGTACCTTGGTGAAAAAGTAGATTCAGTGTAACCATGTTTTGTCTTCTTGTTATTCCTGGCACTTAAGTAAAAAGAGTAATTTAGTATTTCCTGAAATAGTTCTGAGGAGAAACAAGGTTCTCACCAAGACTTCTTTCCTTCCTTTAACTGTTAATTATTTGCAAGGGATGAGGAGCTCTGCTCAGAGGGCTTGTGTTATAAGTGTACATATTTTGTAAAAAAAAAAACAAAATAGAACACCAAACAATTATAAAATAGCAGAAACACAGTGGTATGTCCCCTTTCAAGAGTCATGGTTACAGTTGAGTGCCTATATTCATAAATCGTGGGGAGGCAGTCTTTGTGGATAGTAATTGCAATTTGTAGGGCTGCAGGGAAGCTCTGTGAGAAGGTAAACTATTTACTTGAAAAGTTTTGGTTACAGTACTTGTTTTTTTCACAGTGAGCGCTGAGGGCTGCTGCACACCAGAGTTTCTAGATAAATAGGAGGACACTTGGTCTAATTCCCTGTATTATATTTTAAAACTATATTTGCTTATGTGAAAGTAACAAGAACTTTGAACAGATTTTTCTTCATTTCTGATCTCTCAAAAGAAGGGCCATTTTGAGCCTGACTTCATTTGGGATTGCAAGCTGTCTCCTAGTTGTGAAGCAGCAAATGACCATAAAAGTCAGTGGGTGGTTTGGTTAAAGAGGGAGTTGTGGAAAACAAGTGCATTCCTGTGGTAAGATGCTGGGAGAAGGAAAATGAAAAAAAATAAATTCAAGGGGAATCATTTTAAGGTTCTTAAAAAAATAAAATAAAACAACAACAACAACAACAACAACAACAAAACAGTGGCTTTAACTTTAATGAATTCTGCTTCTTGTTGTTGATGACGTTCTCTCTTTTGTTGTGTTTTGTGTGTGTGTGAGACTTGGAGACTTGGTTGTTGGTTTTTGTTTTTGTTTTAATAATGTTTTGTTTAAATAAACTGAGCCTGGAAGGAAAAGGGTGTGATCCAGACAGTGTTGATTTTTGGTGAGAAAGGTCACCTGCCAAAAAGATTTCTGTCAGAAATGATCAGATGTGTATTTATGGATAGATGAGGTAACAAGAGGAGGAAGGGGAGCTTGAATAACTTCTGTTTATAAACAGTCCTGTAACCCTTGAAATAATCTTCTGCAGAAAAAAAAGTTTAAATGGTTGGTGTGAGGCTATCAGTGCTCCTAGGTATTGTGAATTAGTGCTTTCTCAACAGTGTGCGAAGAGATTTTACAACGGGCTCCTTCCCACCTTTATGGAACTTTAGTTTCTGTACTGAACCCCCTAGTTACCTTGGAGGCCATTGTCCAACAGGCTGGCCAGTTGGTAGCCGATTTGGGGGAAATAGAGCACCTAAGAACAAGGCAAATGTGATAGAAGGAGCCGACGTACTCCCAGTTATTAAGACCAGAAAAGCTGCCCCCCCAGGCACTCCAATCGGGCCCCATACCAGTGTCTCAGAAACAAATGTTTAATGATCTCATATGGGCTAGGGTGGCCTTTGCCAAGATCAATCAGCAGCCTAATCATATTTTACTTCAATTGTGGAAACAACTAAGAGATGATCAGAAATTTCAAAATACTCCCAAATGATCAGGAATACGAATAATTCAACAAGTACCAACAAGAACTTGGAACTTAGAGGACTTCATAGTCCCTAATAGAAGAAAAAAGCCTCCTCACGTGACTTGAGCTATGATGCCCAAGCCACGTGAGGAAAAAGATCTGTCCATAGGACAGTTTATGGTGTGACAGGGGATGTTAGTTCCCCTGTAACTAGGCCCTCCAGATGAGACCAGGGGCCCTATGTTGAACTAGCAATTTTTTGGTCCCAGAAAAATGTACAACGAGTTATGGCATTGGTGGACACAGGTGCAGAGACTTCACTTGTCTGCAGTGATCTGACTAAATTTCAAGGAGAAAGAGTAATGATTGGTGGTTTTGTGGGACAGACCATTCCTGTCACCCAAACACAGTTGAAAGTGGGGGTTGGGCATCTCACGCCCCAGGAGTATAAAGTGTCTATTGCCCCAGTCCTAGAGTACATCTTGGGCATAGATATTTTATGGGGTCTGGCTCTCCAGACAACTGTGGGAGAGTTCAGACTCCAGCAGAGATGCATTAGTGTCCAGGTGGTGCAGGTGATATTGAGAGGCAATGCAAAGCATGAGCCTATTCACCTGCCAGAACCTCACCAGATTACTCATGTAAGGCAGTATAGACTCCCAGGGGGGAAAGATGAAATATTAAGGACTGTGCAGGAGTTAGAAAAAGTTGGGATTATGAGACCTGCACATAATCCATATAATTCCCCCATATGGCCAGTGCGAAAGTCATATCAGATGGCACATGGAGAATGACAGTAGATTGTAGAGAATTAAGTAAGGTCACGCTGCCTGTTCATGCAGCCGTACCCAATATTGCCTCCTTAATGGACACATTGAGATAAAAGCCTATCACTGTGTCCTAGACTTGGCAAATGCCTTCTTCAGTATTCCAATTGCTGAAGATTTACAGGACCAGTTTGCGTTTACATGGGGAGGCAGGCAGTGGACCTTTCAGGTCCTGCCACAGGGGTACGTGCATTCGCCAACATATTGCCATAACCAAGTGGCGCGTGACCGGGCAAATTGGGAAAAAGTTAATAATGTTAGCTTATATCATTATATTGATGATCTCCTGTTGACGTCTGACTCACTGGAGGCAGTAGGAGAGGTGGCAGATTCATTGACTACCTACCTGCAAGAAAGAGGATGGGCTATAAACCCTCAGAAGGTGCAATGTCTGGGCCTGTCTGTGAAATTCCTGGGGGTAGTTTGGTCAGGAAAGACCAAAGTACTACCCAGTGCTGTAATAGATAAGGTTCAGGCATTCCCAGTCCCTACAACACCAAAGCAGCTGCAAGAGTTTTTAGGTATATTGGGATATTGGCGTTCCTTTATACCTCATTTAGCACAGCTGCTAAGACCATTATACAGACTCCTGAAAAAGGGGCAACTATGGAACTAGGAGAGAAGGGAACGTGAGGCTTTCCAACAGGCAAAACTGCCAGTTAAACAAGCCCAGACACTGGGTGTATTTGATCCTACCCTCCCAGCTGAACAAGACATTCATGTCACTCAGGATGGCTTTGGCTGGGGCCTGTGGCAATGCCAGAGTTCTGTTCAGACCCCCATCAGGTTCTGTGGGTTCTTCAACTGCGACTCAACCATCAATCATCTTATATTATGTCAACCTGCATTGAGACGGGCAATTGTACAAGCGTCGCGGTGCATTGGATCTTTATATTAGGCAAGGCTCATCCTTCAACCAGCTCAGTCATTGGTTCACACTGTGAAGGGATGGAGTGTATGGGAACGGTTGAGTCACAGTCTGAACCACTGATTGAGCACCTGGGGAAAGGACCCAGTCAGCCCTGGGAGCACAGGTGGAGGCAATTCACCTGTGTGACCAGAAGGGGTGGAGCCTGGCTCTACCTCTCTTAGACCTGATGTGAGGGCTAACCCCCCACTGGGGAAGGATTTCTGGTTGGAGATGCCTCCCTTGTGGCTTCTTTCCTGTTAGCCTAGGTCTTTGGAGATGAGTGAGCACCTTTACTTTTCCTTTGAAAAAGGAAAAGCACTATCCGTGCTAGTCCCTTTGCTATTACACTCCTCTCTCACCCTTCTGCCACATTAATCTTTCCAATTGTAACAGGTATGTGCTGTATAATCCTGTCACTGAAGCTCTGCACATGGGAACAATGTTGAGAAAGTTCTTTGTGCTGTGCTCAGACCTGGGAATGCTGGGAACCACATTGGTACAGAGCCATAAATTTCACTGCAGCAAGCTCTTTCCATGTTCTGTTTCAAGTATAGCATTGTTAATGTTGTTAAGAGATGTTGGTATTCAGGTGGTGACTGTAAAAATGGGAAGCAAACGCTCTTTAGTGTTCTTTCTTAAGCACTAGGTTGCTATGTCAAGTAGTGTTCTGTTTGTTTTGGCTTCGCTTTTCTTCCCATAGACTTTTTTTCCTTTGGCTAGTATACCATCAGGACCAGAATCTACTCCTCTATGAAGCTTCTTTGTAAGAGCAGCAGAGACTTTCTTCTACCTTATCAGCTCAAGGAACAGATCTAGTGGCTGAATTTGTCTGAAGAGCCCTTTTCAGTGCTGTTGGCAAAACACAACTTTCTAAAGGAAACCTGGAAGTGGCATGGAAACTGTGACCCTTTTGCTGACACGCTGGTGCAGGGAATTTTCTTTTGCGTAAGGTACAGACATGTTTGTCTTAATATTGTAATGACAATAAGTCATCCTTGCTGACTATTTCAGCTCCCCAGTGGGGAAGTAGGTGAGTTCCTTGGTAGAGGCAATGGAATTTACATCTCACAAAGGGGTGACTTCTCTTCCACTGTTTTCCCTTGTCCCTTTTCCTATTTGTCTTATATATGTAAGAAAGCTTTCCAGAATTTAACAGGTAATGCCATGTCTTATATCTATCTTGTGTGTAATAGTGAATTACTGCCTCCTGCCACTCCTCCAGCAAAATTTTCTAGGATTTCTTAATTATTTTTAAATGAAGAGAAACAGATCCTTCGGAGTACCAGGTATATACCAGAATGCGTCTCTTTAGTTCCTCTGGAATCAGTGTTTGGAAGCCATTCTGCCCTTAGGTATGTGTTTTTCATTGCAACCAAAACAAAAATATTTGCTATTAGATAAGTATATTGAAGAGAGAAGCTACATATCTGGTGTCTTGTGCTCTGAAGTTCTGATCATTATGCGCACAATAAATAACACCTACTTAGTGGATAATCCCCATTAATCACATCAGGGAGAGGTGACGAGATAAGTAGCTGCTGCTACCTAGTGCTTGTTTTCTGTTTTCTTGTTGTGTTTTTGTAATTCTGATGTTCTGGACTTCATGATACAGCACTATTATGTTTAGACTGTAGAATTGAAAGCTCAGCTTTAAATTTACACCAGGAAGTTACTTGGTAAGCATGTTTTTATTTGGGATGACTTACAAGAAATGTGTTTCAGGATTGCCTTCTATGTTTAAAGATAACCCACAATTCAGCTGATAGGCTGTCTTTTGTGAGGGTACTTGTTTGTTATTTTATGGATTCCTAGAGGAGGAATGAAGTCTGCAGTCATGCACTGCCTAACACATGCTCTGCTGAAAGCATCTCTTTGCTTTCAGAAGCATCGGGCAAGTCTATTGGCAGAGCTCCTGCAGCCAGGCAAGCCCAGATCCTAGTGGAGAGCATTGCTGATATTCCTGAGGATGGGTCAGTGGCTGCCTGCCAGCACATCCTGTCTCGGGTGCCTTTCAGAGGGGAACCATGGAACACTGTGGGATGTTCCATGGTTGATTCTGAATCCAAGGCTGATCAGTTGGGCTTCTTTCTCCTCAGTCTGCCATATCTATCTTAAGAGGGGCTGCGGGTGCTGGGGGAGGAAAGAAATAGACGTTTGTTGCGCTAACTGAAAAAATGCTTATGAACCCCTCCCATATTTTTCTTGATTTGGAGACTGTGATGTGGTTTTATTCACAAAAATAATTGGACTTCTATGAAAAGTAGGCCAAAGCAATCCCATGCGAGGGGAAATGTACTGGAAATCTCAGATTGAGTTGCTGGTACTTCCTTTTCTGGCTGGCTTTCAGCTGTGCCTGTGAGCGCAAAGGAATGGCATGTATTTATACATTTGTAAATAAGGTCCTGCACATTTTCCGCTTGAGAACATGCACTCAGCCCTTTTATGGTCAGGAAGGGGTGTTTCCCTCTGCCTGCGAGCTGCCAGAGAACTGCACATTTCCAAGTATGCTGCTCCAAAACTTGTAGATAATACTGCGTAAACCTGAGTTTAAATAAGGAAGTTTGGGGAATTGAAGGCAAAAAGTCTTTTTTCTTTTTCCAGTGGAAATATACTTTAGAAAAAATAAACGGGTTTTTCACTCTGTACTCCTGCTAACACAGGAGCCTCAGTCAGCTATATACTTAAAATAACGCTTAGATCAAGCTCCTGTGACCGTATTTCTTCTTTCCAAAATGTTTATCAGGAGAGACCCAATTGATAACAGCTTATTAGGGGTTGAGCTCTTCCTGAAGATGCTATGTCAGGTGATTATAGTGGATCAACCTGCTAGATCAATAATATTCTTAGAGTAATTGATTTTGTTTAAAGTAATAATTAAAAAATTGACAAAAATAGTTCATGAAGTACTATCTACTACCAAGTCTATACTTTCACTTATTGGAGACATTTCTGATTGAGCGATATCCAATCCCTTACGTTTGATGCAGAACACTTAAATGTCACTGTCGTTAATGTAATAGTATTTTTTATTTTGTTTTTTTTATAGGAGATGCAAATACAACAGTTTACTTGCAAATCAGTTGGACTGCAAAGAGCCGCAATAAATGTTTTCTTTATGTGAAATAGTGATCCGTTTTAGGGAAAGTAGTATGCAATGCAAAATACATGTCCAGGTAGGGCTTCATTTTCCACTGACTGTATGACTTTTGAGAATCACAGCTTTGAAGACTGCAAATGATCTGGAGTGGGTCATTTGAAGCACTTGAAATACTCTTCAACTACTATAGAATTTGTAATTTTTTTTAAGCTATTAAAAATATTTTTAGTACTAATGCTATGGTGCACACAGTACTCCAGTCTGGCTGCTACCCTAAAGGCTTCAAATTGTTTTTCTTTAAATCAGACACTTGCTGTCCTCAGATAAAGCTGTGAAACTTTCCTTCTTCCTGGAAAAGAAGGAAGAAAGACTGGAGGAGGAAGAGTAATGGGATGCTGACTACTAAAAAGGATAGATTTCCAAATTTTCACTCAGTTTCCCAAAGCTGCCTTACACTGGAAGATGGGAGACTTGCCATTTAATTTTTTCCAATTTCTTTCCCATTTAATTAGGTCAAAATATAATGTTCAGTTTGCTGTGATTTTAGTAGCAGTGTGTTTCGTAAGTGATGAGAATATATGAGTATATTTTTAGTTCTAGGGCTTTTATACATTTTAAATATTCAGTTATGACTTGAGATAAAGCGTTTGGGAATCTCACTTTGTTGCAGTCACAGTTTATTATTTTTAGGCTGATAGCTCTGTTTCATGGTTCTTTAGTTATATCAACCTGCAAGTGCTGCATTGGTGCATGCTTCAGTTTAGACCACAGCAGTCTAAATTTGTTGTGTGTGTGTTTTGATTCAGTCAGTAGAAGTGTGGATTCAGGCAAGAATTAAATTCCTGAGGTTACCTTGCAGATGGTTTCATGATAGAGGGAGCTTTCTCTCCAAGGTCATGTTATTGCATTACCCAGTGTTTATGTAATCTTTGAAAATATGTAGTTAAACACTTCTTAGGAGTTAGGTAGTACTTGTATTTGTTATTCTTGCACAGGCCCGAAACTCTTCAGCTTTGTGGGACTTCATCTTTTCTCTTTGTAAGGAATAAAGAATTGGCTGTGAAATTAACTCCTTTGGGTGGTGTGGCACCAGGGGTTTATTGATAAGAAAAAACAAGCAGTGGGAGGAATGATGACATGACACCCAAGATGAGCGAGTTTGCCAAATCGATCATATTGATGGTTTATATCCAGGTGAATTCTGACCTACAGCTTGCCTTATCTTGCTTGTGGAGGAGCTGGTAGCTCTCATTCTTCTCTAATTTACATGTGTGGAGGCTGGGAAGGCTTTATTAGGGAGAAAACAACTATGTGATGATCTCCTGCCTTAAGATAAGCCAAGAAAATAATTCCCTCTCCAAAGAAGTGAGAATCACTGACATAATAGGCTTTCCAGGGCACTTTCTCAATTTAGCTCTTCATTACTCTGCTAGGCTACAAGTCCCAGAGCCACCAGTTAATTAGTGGCATAATCCTCAACTTTCTTCAGCCAGAGGCAAGAAGCAAAACTAGTATTTAAGTGTGGAAAGAAGCAGGATTAAAACAGAAAAAATCAGGCCTCAGGGGATCTTCTGTACTCCTGGAGCTTGATTATTGTTGTCACTAAATGTGCTAAATTATTGCTCAAGTCACAAGGTGTGCCACGTGTCTGCAAATATATATCAATAAAAAGGCATCTTTAACTAAAATACATACCTTAGACTGGAATGTGTCTTCTGTGAAGTCTCTCTCTACAAACCAGGACACCATTTTTGCTCTTTTTTTCTTTTCTCTTTTCTTTTTTTCCCTATCCCTCTGCGTATCAGATCAGTTTCCTTTTGTACTGCTTTTCCACTCCTAACCTGTTGTGATTTTTCTTGATAGCTCTTTGTATGAGTTATTTTCTGTTCATTGTGATTTTTGTTGCTGACGATGTCTAATGATGTCATTGCTGAAGGCAAGAGGCTGGATCAGAGGACTTCTCAAAGGTCACATTGATCTCTCGTTGGTTCCTGTAATTGCCTAGTAAACTTGCTCACCCGCTGGCCTTAACACAGCATCATGGAGCCAATTAATGCTTCAGAGGAGAATCACAACTCTGACTCGCTAAACAGAGGAAGTCTTTTGTGTAAGATGCAGTGAGCACTTTGATCCTGACCTGGAAGCTCTCTGTGCTAAAAGTTAAGCTGCTGATCAGGTGCTTTTCTTGATCAGAGTCAAAATGTTGAGCATCCTGTAGGTTCATATCTATTTATTCTGATCTAGTAAGTAGTGATGCTTAAAACGCCAAGGCTTGTTAGAGCACTTTGAAATAGAAGCACATAACATGTAGCATATTGTTGAGCTTCTAGCATAGTCAAATCACAAATGGAGGTAATTTGCACCTATCTGTACTAACTGAACTGGAGAGCCCTCTTATTCTCACATTGTATTGTGTGGCAGTTTATGGTCTGTCTACTTGCAACATCACTTGTTGCTCCGAACAACACAGAAGTGGGTTTGGTTACTTAGAGGCCTCCTCTTGCTTGGACCAGTGATAGACCAGATGGCATCCTCTGTTACTACTGAAACTGAAAATGTTGTTGTATATGGAAAGTAAAGGAACAAAACGCTGCTGCTATGGAATTATCAATGAAAAGCCCCAAAGACAAAACTTTTCTGTAATTTAAAGCCCTGTTAGAAATCCTGGGGGTTCTTTCTACCCTGTCTATACCAGCCTGTAAACCATTGACACCTAACCTGCTGTATTCAGCCACATTTGTAATTGTGGGAGCTCTGGTTGCAGTGACACCAAAGGGTTAGGGTTCAGTCTCTCCGTTTTCAGATCTCTTCACCTTTAAAGCAGTAGGTCATTAGTTTTTATATTCTGTAGTTGTTACTGGTTTTTTGTTTTGCTTGAAAATAGAAGATGAATAATTCTTTGCTGTCAGAGTCTTGAAATTGTTTGCTCCATCAAAAAAACTTAATGCAATTTTTGTGGTGGCTATATGTGCTACTGTATTGTTCTTTCCAATAGCAATGTGATCTGATTTTTATTATAGCTTTAGGATAGTCTTAACAGTCTTTCTATTGTTATTATGATTAGCTATCAGAAGTCTTGCAGTTGGGTGAGGAGAAGGTAATCCAAAACCTTCCTTAATAGCAGAAAATATTTGCCATTTCACCTCCAATACAAAAGAATTCACCTTTGCTAACGAGCTGAGTCCTTCTGAAGATCAGAACTGTGAAGCTTTTGTATTCTTTCCTATGACAACTCCTTTCAGTTTTGTCTGTCTGGAATCAACCTCTTGAATTCCCAACAGACTATTTTTGATAGGATGTGGAAAAGTGGGATGAAAATAGAGTTTTGAAGCTTTTGGACAGGAAAATTGAAGTACTGTTGTTAAACTAAGGCAGTATTAGTAAGCTAGCATTAGTAAGTTTAGGCTCAGCTGAAGCAGATTTTATTGCCAATTTTACACTTAGTGTAACTTAGTGTAACTGCTCGTGTTCAGGGCTAAGGTTATAAATACACTAGAATCGTGATGAAGCAAGAATATTTTTGAACTCGCATAATTCAAAGCTGACGTAACTGATGTAAGCATTTTATTTCATTATGGAAGTTCACATGGGGCACAATCTAAGCATGAGGAAAGGTGAGGTTTTGTTGTGCATAAGGCACCTACCCTTGGTTTGGAAGCCTGCTTCAGTCTCTAGGTTTCCCAGAGGTTTTCCCTCTGAACTAAGTATTTATGGTTGCTTCTCAGTGTCACATTCGCCATCTAGAAATGAGATAGTCTCATCTCAAGCTCTGGTAGTAGCAGTATTCACTGACTGTCTAAAGCACTGCTCTTGTGGATGTCCAGAAATGCCTCACTTCCAGTGAGTGGAGGTGATGTTTTGTTTGCACATGACCTGTCTCCTTTGCTGACCTTCTCACCCGGGCTTTAGCTGGCTATTGGGCTGTACTGTATGCATGTTTTACATGCATAAGCTCTCTGCAAACCAGTGGCAGCGCCTCTTGCTGTCAGACATGTTCAGACACTTTCTTCAGATAGGAGAAGCAGGAGATCTCTCCTTTTCCTGAGGGATTTCCAACTTGGGGTTTAACACTCCTAGAGAAAAGCAAAGGCTGGCACTTCAGCTCCCTTCCAGCAAAGTGGCATTTGATGAGCACGAAATCGTCTCTGACAGCAAAATTCAGCTGAGGCTTAATACAGCTAAAAGAGGAAGTAGAAACATGAAGAAGCACTGGGAAGTGTTAAGGGGAGATGGGCTGGTGGAGCCGTGCTCCACCATCCCTGCAAGAGAGGCACCAAGAGACACTGGGCCAAATATAAAGTTGCCAAAAAATAACCAATTGATAAGACTTCTGAACACAGACTATTAGGGTATTGCCTACTACTAATAAGTGAAATACGTGGTGTACAGCGTGGGATTCTTTAAATGTAGTTCTTGGAAGGGTAAAAGTGACCACAACATCTGCGGTATCCACACTTTGGCACAGAAAATATTGCCACAACAGTTGCAGTCTCTGCAGTCATTAGTTTTTTAACAAGTATGGTGTAGGAAGTCCAGAAATGTATCAAGTAGGTTTTTGGGTTTTTTGCTCATGATATTGTTATAATTACTTAACATTGCTAGTGCTATAAAAATAAATGGTTGCTTCTTTAGTAATATTTTTATTCCAGCATGGCTTCAGTGTTTTTGTTGCCCTCTTTTTTTATGTTTTAATTTTAAAAAATAAAATAAGTTTTGTTACTTATACACATTCACTATATAGTATAACTTACAAAATACATAATAGATAGTCATTATAATATGTAGCCCAAGATGATTCCTCTTCCCTCAATGTGGCGCAGGCAAGCCAAAAGGTTGGACAGCCATGCTCTAAGTGATTGCTGATCTGATACATTTCAGTATCAGTAGATAGAAGTATTGCTGCTGATGGGCTGCAGTTTGATCGTCTTATTCCACGTGATAAATACAAACTTAAGTAGCTGTACTCTGCTCGGAGTTAGTAATTTTGGCCTCTTGACTTCTTTGTTCAACCTTTGTTTTCCTCACCCCAGCCCGTTTGTTTCTTGCTTGACTAAAGCCTACTGTGAACCTGTGGCCCACTGACTGGGAGACTCTCAGGAGTCTTTTTTACAGCAGATCCTTTATTAAGAACAAAACTGAAGTATAGAACAGACAATTTCTCCAGTGCAACAAGTAATACATTAACACTTAAAGTTTTTTTTTACTCCAGGCATTGCAGAGATAGTCATGACCTGAGTATTTCTTAGTAATTCATCAAGTTTGAAATACAACTCTACATAGATTTGTTTTCTAGAAGTATGCAAACAAAATAAATCTTATATCTAGTAAACATCTGTAACAGCTTGGGTTCTAATACAAGAATTTGAAAATAAAAATTCAACACTTACTGTGTAAAATGCATAGGACCTTTTTGAGAGATATTACAGATGTGGATGTTAAATAATGAAATCTCCTTATTTTGAAATCTAGCATACCAGCAGTAAATGTGGAATTGTTTTCTGTTGTATGAGCATACTGCAGTATGATGTGTGAGTGTTGTAAACTCTTAAATGTAAATGTGGATAAACAACATTATAGCTTAACAGCTTTAATGTTCTTACCAGCTGGAGGACAGGCCTGTAAAAGAGACATGCTGGAAGCTGTAGCTTGGTGGCTTTTCTGGTGATCTGTTTTCATTTCACAAAAATAGCTTTTTTGGCCTTACCTAAATAGAAAGAAAATAAACTGAGACAGTGTTGATTGGGGCTTTCAGAATGTTGGGTTTTGCAGTCTGGTTGAAGTTAGAAACATAACCAGCTGAGGGTTGGCATTGACTGTCACACTGTTATCCCAATTTAAAGCTGCAATTAGTAGTCACAGATTTTATATCTTACAGCTTTTCAAACAAGAGTTGCAGCTTATAGTGAGGGTGATGTACCCACTGGAAATCAGAGTTACGCTAACAATTTTTTCAGTTTGCCTTGATGTAAATATCCCCAATTTCTATATGCTTCTATGTGTTTTGCTCTTTTTTTTTTAATTTTTATTTTTTTCCCGATAATCTTTTCATATCTTTGTCTTGTTTGGTCTGTTTTGTAAGTAGAAAAGTGTACTGCTAGTGTGATGGTCCTGTTAAGAATTGCAGTGTAGATGAACATGTAGATTTCCAGTGACCACAAAACTCTAATTGCATGACAAGCCTATGAAAACCTGTGTTTTCTTATAAGAAACTCTTAAAAGGCCATTATAGCCAGATTTTCATGGAAACTATTACATAAACTCATTGCATAATACTGTAAAAGGAGAATTTTCTTGCTTTAAGTCAAGGAGACGTTAAACTGGAGTGATTAAAAAGATGTGAAATTGAAAAGGCATTTAGTTTCTCATCAAAGACAGGCTGTCAATCCTGTGTTGGCACCAGAGGCAAGTGAACGGTGTTCTTTGGAGGCAAAACAGCACAGTGTTGCCCCCTAGAAGGCAAGAACGAAGTCCTTCTGGGCGCACATGTTGCGGCAGTTAGCCTCTGATCCATGGCATACAGATGCGCACATGTAGTGGGGTCCTACATGGCCGGTGGAGTTCATACCAATGAAATGGCTGACTCAGAGCTTATAGGATCAGGTTGAACTGATAAACCATGGTCCTATGCTATGTCCATCTATCTAAAAGAGCACTCATGTTGCTGTGCGCTGTAAGATCATGTCTGCCTCCAGATTTAGACCATAATAAGCAAAGAAGTGATTCAGAATTTTTTTCCTCCATGGCTGTGTCTATTTATATATAAATATGTATAAGCATGTATGTATGTGTATATATTTCTGTGGAAAATGCCATAACAGCAAAACCTGGTGTGTTTTTGCTGACTACTTTGAAGAAAAGCCTTTGAGCATCTCTAGAACCAAGCAAAGCTTTCAGAAGTAACAAATGTAGTGAAGTGACAGTTGACATTTACTGTACTATATATTTTGGGTAACAGAATCTAAAATTTGTGCATATGGTTGAATTTTTAGGCCCATAAATATGTAAGCACACAAAACTACCAATGCTTTTGAAATTCAATGTTGTAAGCCATTCCATTCCAGATTGGTTACAAAATATTTATGTCTATCCCTGTAAAAGCAAGAATTCACTGAAAGAGCATGGACCAATCCTTAGTGCTAGAAATCTGAGCAGTGTCTGTATAATACTGTGCATTCTATTTAAATAATCCATGAATTAGTCACACATTTATCAGCTTAAAGTTGCTCTATTCAAAGCTTTGCAATTCAAACATTGCATCTTATTAGCCTTTGGGGAAAGGGTGTATATGAGAGGCTATAGTGCTTATTTGTGGGGGTCCCTCTCTGGCCCCCACAGATTCAGTGAAATAGGACAAGGTTTGTTTGAGAATATTTTTTTAACTGGTTTTAAATTTTTATGTCTGCATTAATCTCAGCTTTCAGAAAAGTGCTGCTATTGCATTATGTACTCCATTACTTGGGATTTAGGGCTGATACTGATTTCATGTGGAAAAGATAGAGAGAACTCTTTCCCAGGAAATTAAAGGATAGCTTCTTTTCTCACCTGCTGCTCTGCGTGGCTACAGTTGCTCTGGCTCTAGCAGCAGTTGCACTGTTTGGACTCTCTGACTTCTGTAGCTTTGTGGCTGGGTCAGAACTGAAGTGAGGTCTTGAGCCAGCACGAGGCAGCACTGCAGGTCAGTGTGAGGTGGTCACAGAAATGTGACCACCTACTGCAGTTCTGATTTTGCTCTGTTCAGTGGCTGTGCTCCTGACGGGTTCTGCCTGAGGATGTTTTCACAGCATCCAAACTATCCTAGTGACCTCAGAATACCTGCTACATCATCACATAGTCATTGCGATATATTGCACTAAGTTTCAGGCTTAATTAGGTGCCCTGAAAATCACGGCTCTCCTATCTAATGTCTTAATCTTTCTTTCTCTCTCTCTATATATAACAAAACACAAATTTGCAGACCATGGGTAGGTAGAATAATGGATATTTATCTTTTCTGAGCCAGTTCTATTGTTCTGAGCTCTACCCCCTAAGCAGTCTTTCACAGAAGGATTTAAGAAGCCAGCAAACCAGTGAGTGGTGCATCTTGTGCAATGTTGGGGCATCTCTGAAAGCGTGGCTTTTACTGAGGAGGCAGCAAAGACATAGAAAATAGTTCTTGAAAACATTTCTTTCCATTTTTGTTAAATACAAACTATCCCTCAGGAAGAACTGAAGTCTCTATTCAGTCTCCATGTGGTGCTGCTTGGCTCCCCATGGTAGTAAACTAGTGCTGGCTTCTGACCATCCTGCTGTAAACTACTGGTTCCACCAAAGAGCCCCAACTGCATCCACCTAATGGGCCTCCTGTGGGGAGGCAGCACTTGTGTTCTCAATTGGTTTCATCACTGCAAAAATCTGAAGTTCTAGAGATCAACAGTTCAGTTAAATAGGACAGTGAACTCCAATTTTGTCCTCTCCTCATGCAAATTGAGCGTTTTCTTTCTGTTAAGCACAGAAGGAGGTGTTGGTGGCATTCCTCCTTTGTGTGCTCAGTGCCCAGAGATAAGCTGGGTAATTTTGTTTTGTTTCTTCTTAATGCTATATTCTCATTATAGTGGAAATGCTAAGTCATAGGCTGAAACAGTGGTTGAGCACCTGGTGGGAAGGCAGGGCCAACCCAGGGGTGCTCAGGTGCATGCAGTGCACCTGACTGGCCAGAAGGGGTGGAGCCAGGATCCACCCCTTCCCAGACCTCATTTAAGGGTTGGCAGTGGAGGCAAGGGTGTCTCTTGCTGGAGATCCCTACCTACTGGGAGTCTTTCCAAAGGTAAGCACTCTTTTTTTCCCTTTGTTTCTGGGTCCGTGGCTGCTGCATGTGGGCTTGTTCTCATTTGCTACAGCCTAGGATTGTGCCACCCCACTACTACCGCTGCACTTTTCATCACATTATACCATTACATCATTGTACTCATCCACTCTTGTTCCTGATGCCTGGGATTCCTTTCCATCAGCAGGTATCACAGGACTTGAACAATTTCATAGAATCATAAAGTTGTCTGAGTCGCAATGAGCCCGTAAAGGCTATCTAGTTCAACTCCCCTGCAATGATCAGAGACTCCTACAACTAGGTCAGGTGCTCAGAGCCCTGTCCTGAGTGTCTCCAGAGAGACACCTCTATGGGCAATCTGTTCCACAGCCTCACCATCCTTAGCGTAAAAAAAACCTTCTTCCTTATATCTAATCTAAAGCTCCCCGTTTATAGTTTGAAGCGGTTTCCCCTTTCCCTGTCACTGCAGACTCTGCTAAAGAGTCTGTCCCCTTTCTTCTTACAGCCCCCCTTCAGGTACTGAAAGGCTACTCTCAGGACTCCCTGAAGCCTTTTCTTCTCCAGGCTGAACAGCTACAGCTCTCTCAGCCTGTTTCTCTTTGTTATACTATATCTAGGTTAAAATATGAATTATCTGTCTTCTGTGGTGTTTTTTTTTTTCCCAAATAGTATAATGGGAAGTCCTTATGAGTAATAAGGTTGTTGCTTGAGGATGTTGTGAGGTTACTTACTAGAGATTTGATTCTGAATCTCAAAGTGAAGCTGAAAAATTTCTAAAGAAAAGTAGTATGCTAGAAAGGGGTACTGCAGTGTTTGAGGGTGGCTTCCATGCCTTCAAATATAGTAGGGTAAGAAAGGGGATAAAGTAAAAGCTTAAATGGAAAGGAGGAATGTAAGAACTGGTCAGAGAGGGTGTGGAAATAAGAGGAAACAGAAGGTTATTGGTTTCTTTCCACTTCTGTGGAGGAATGGAAGAATGAAATAAATGGCAGATTCAGAAGAAAAGATACACATAAAGATGTCTTCTCGGGTAAGGTGAAACACTAAATACTGATATGTATGTATTTACTATGTTAAAGAGAAATATACAAGTTTTCTCAATAACTCATATCTTAAGAATATGAGTTTTAATTTGCTCAGGATGTCAAATACAAACTAATTTTTCTTAGCATCAGGAAATCAAGTTTTGGCAAACTGGAACAAGTTTGTTAAGCTTTGTCTAAGGCAGACCAACTTGTACTGCAGTTACTTGCATTTTTTGCTAAATACACATGGTATATGGAGGAAATGTGCTCGTGTAGCACATTACTTGACACTGTAAACTTGAATAACTTGAACTTCCTTTCTTGTAAAATTCTGTTGCACAGTAGTTTCTTGGTGATTTTGGAAAGAATCTACTTTTTTGTCTCCAGAAACAAAGGTTACAAGTCAATGATATTTTTTTGAGGTTAACTGCTGTCTTCCAGTGCTCATATTATTTTAATGATGATTATGTTTTTTTTCTATTGAATTCTTCTGAATATGGGGGGATTTGTGTATTCCTCTGCTCTGTTGACAGTTTTTTTCTTTCTGTAGCTTAGGTGTACATCACCTAAGAAATCACAAAAGCAAATACTGTAGGCCAAGGATAAGGCCTTACTACAAATGTGGAGTCTTGAGCAAATTTCTGGATTATTCAATATTATGTTTGAATTGCAGGTCCTAATCTTGGATTATGGCAAAAGAGTGGATTGGAGTGAATGCATGTGTTAGTCTTGAAAGGCTCCAAAGTCCAACTAACTTAACCATTCATCTGTGCTGCAGGAAAAGGAAAATCTTTTTGCTGAAGCATTTTATATAAGGTAGAAGGATTTGGAAGACATCCTGTAATGAAAAAGGAAGAACAGCAACTTTTTTTTAAAAAAAACATTGCTGTGTAGTATTTTATGCTATGATATATATTAAAATTCATGTGTAAAATTTTGTTTAAAAGGAAATGCTTGCACAGGATGTCTTTCAAAGCCCTGGTTGTTATTCTAGAAGTCACGTTATTGCTATATATTTTAACCGTTGGTTCTTTTCATTTGTTTGTTTTTCCTCCTGTGGAATCTGCAGTTTGCATGAGAAGAAATTTGGTGTTATGCAAATGTTACGATGTCTTCTGCCATGTTTCTTGGTGGAACGTTGTCAGTGACAACAGAATTTTAAGTTTAGAGAGGAAAAATTGTGACCATTCTAAGTGTTTTGACCTAATGCCATGCAGTCATGCATGAAGTGAACCGATTGATGTACATTTTCTTAATTGTGTTGAAATGAGATAATGATATTTTGTTATGATTTTTCTTTTAAATCCATTTTTACCCATAGATTAAAAAAAAAGCCCATGTGTTGGTATCCTTCAGTTCTTGAAGTAAGTTGAAAACGGTGACTAGATTTACTAAGGTGGACACCACTAAGCAGGACTAGGTCTTCAAATAGTGGCAACAAAAGTGCATATACGAGACCTGCCTTTGTTCCATTGGGTGCATGTTAGAATAGTAACACTGAAATTTTCATAGTCTGAAATTTTCTTCTTTGTGCAAAACACTGATAGATTATGCACCTGCAAAGTTGATTTTTTAACTGAAGTATAGAACACAGATGTGAACAACTCACACTTCTTCTAGAAGGATTACCTTTTCATATCTATATTTAAAGACTTTGTCTCAAGTTCCTGTTAAGAGATGGGAGGGAGATGGAAAGTACAGAAGATGTGAATAGCATCATAAGGAAAAACAGTAAACATTTACTGCTCTGCTGAACTTATTTCATGTAATGTTAGACAGAACTGTGCTGCATCCTCTTGGAAGGTACTGAGATGGAGAAGACTGAGGTGAACTTCCGATACTCATTTCCTATGTTGGGCGATGAGGTTTCTGTGGCCTTGCCAGACCTTTAAAAGTGATTTCCTCTCCCACTGCCATTAATTTTTAACTGCTATACATTCACTGAAATTCAAAGTTGCTCCTGTGAACGTACTTCAGAGTTCCCTTTGGTTAGGAAGAAATAGAACTGGTGGCCTCCAGCTATCTGAACTTGTGCACCAGCTCCTTGAAAACTTTAAGCTAGTACTGTCTTGTATGTTTGTTCTGAAGACATCTTGTGCTGTGTGTGCTGTTCAGAACTTCAAATTTAAGGTATATTAAGGAGATGGTAAAAGCTGTGAATGTTGTATATTTGTGTGTTATGCATCCATCCCAAGAGCTATTTAAGATGAAAACTGTCAAGGGACCTTATAGAGTGTTTATTTCCAGTGTGAAGCGGTAGAATATACATCAGCTTTCTCTTATCAAGTGTTGCTTTCAGTGAAGCTGCTGATAATCATTTAAAGACCTCTGAGTAGGACAGGGGGGTGTAATCTGAGAGATTGCTCGTTTATATGCTTCCTCTGAGATTTCTGTCAGAATTACTTCACTTTCTACCTCTTTACTACCGCATTAATTTTAGAAATACAGGATGAGGCAAATATTTTTTATACATACAGTTACGCTACGAAAACACAATATCCTACAAAGAGCTTGGCATCTGTTCGAAGACAGATGTTTTAACCTTTATCTTCCTAAAGGAAGCAGAGTGGGAAAAATCTAAAATATGTGGTTTTTATTAAACACAGTTCAGAATGGTATTTAAAACCCATTAAGAACCTTGTTAGAGAGAAAGTAGAGCATCTGTTAGCCCATCCCTTTGAGAGATTTGGTAAAAGATGCTGTTGAGGCCTTGGTTCCCAGAGCACTAAGAAGGAATTACAGCTCTGTATTTACTTTACACTTTTATCACTCAACATTAACTGGAAAATGTGAAATACTGTGCTGTTAGTGTTCATCCTTGTTTTATGATAAATCACATCAAATCTTCATTAAAAAAATAGCATGATCAGGCATTGCCTTTTTTCATAAGAAAACTGCAGCCAGGAGAGCTCGTTGATGTCTGACCTCTCTCCAAGAGCAGCAAACTAAATGTGAGGTGCACTGGAATCGTTGCTGCTCAATGCAGTTATCCTAAAACTCACATTGTGTGAAATCTTGCCTTCCAGGAACTCATGACAGTGGGACATTGTCCAGCCAGCTAAAATGATTTCATGAGTGTTTGAAATCTCAATTCATATTCTTATTCTGATAAATAATTCTAGCCTTCTGTATAAATCCATTTTTTGAAAATGATAGGACAAATTGCTGTGTATTAAAATCTAGTTAAGAAGGGCTTAGCCCCTTTTCCTACCAGAAGAAATAGTTTTAAAATTATGTACATTTATACATTTATTTATATACATTTGTATGTACGCAAATATATATACTTGTTATTACTTATAAAACTAATTTTCTATAGCTATTGTAAATGCAATCCTTCAAAAATGAATTTTATTAAGTGAATTAAGAAATGTGGTTAGCATAACATGCTAAGGTAGGTGTGCATTAAAATTTAGAGTGTATTTTCTGTAGTATAATGCAATCGTCTTACTTTCTGCCAAGGCAGCTGAAGCTTTCAAGAAAGAAATGTGTTAGTATTCCAGTGAAGATTCCCTATGTAGGAAACTTCATTGCAAAGCATATGCTTGCAACAACTATTTTTGTTTTTTTTTTTGCCTTTCTTTTTAAGAGCAGTTGAGTTCATGGTCATTTAGAATAAATTCTGGTGTGGCTATTTTATTACTTCAGCACCCAAATAAGCTTGGATAATAGCTGTATTCTCCTTTCTTGAGGAATGCTGCTCTTAACTTGCTTCTCCAAGAACATTAAAATAAGATCTGCTTGGATGTTATGAAGCAATATCATTAGGCAATTAGTAAAATGCATGTATTGCATTTGTTTAGTGGCGCACTTTTTAGTCTTCTAAGCTGTTAACTGGTGGAGTACAGAAGTTTAGTTTTGCCTTTAAAGCCATGTGTAATTTTGTTTATTGCTTATACTATATGTGAAAGCACATACATAAATTCAAATCTCCCCACAAATGTTTCTCTTTTTTTTCAGATGTGTAGTTTCTAAACGAGATGGTTAACGATCAACATTAAGGTAGTTTGTGATTAGAACTAAGAGAATGTGGTGACTCTAGGCATTGCAGTCAGCAAAAGTATTCTCAAGGTTTTTAAAAAATTACTAGAATCTCAGTGTCTTTAAAAGTGCAAGGGAATGTTTTGTGAAATAAGTATTTAAAATAACGACACAAACTTCATATGTATACAGCATATTGGGTTTCATTTTCACAACTCAGGGGTTTGTGGGTGTTATATTAACTTGGTAAGTGGGATTATTCACTACATTTATTTCCTCTCTTTAAGTTGGATCTGGTTATTCTCTTGTTCGAAATGTCTTTGAGACTTAAGAAGTTTCTTAGGTTCATTTGAAGAGTCGTTTCAACGGCCTCTTGGAAAATGCATCCAAATTCTCAAGAAAGGAAGAGATTAGACATCATTAAGAGTTCAGTGGACCATTCAAATTTAATTCAAATAATTTCAGGTTATCCTACCTTTTATCAGTAAAATGCTTAAATATGCTAAGGATGACTTGTAAGACAAATATGGCTGCGTACAGCAAAGCAGGAGTTATCAGAGTCAGAATTGAAGTGACACCTGCATTCCTCAAACTTCAAAGAAAATCTTTTGTCATCTCTGAAGACTTACTACCTGTAAAATCAAATGTCTTTCCTGTATTTTCCCCTTAACTGCTCACTGGGTTTAGTTATGATGCAGTTGAGTTCAAGAAATCGGCCTTGCTTCCTACTTTTTAAGTTAGGAAATGTGTAATGGCTGTGTGCAGTTAGGGTAAAACCTGGAGTGTTGGGAATGACTCCTTCCTTTTTAGAATATATAGAATTTGAGAGTGCCTTTTGAAATTTAAATCTAACACTTGAATATACAGTGACTGAAAGGTAGTGAATACAGCTGTTGCTGGAGAAATAGCATCCTCTAAGGAGGAGTGTTTCTTCAAAGCAGATGAAATAAAAGGAATAAACAAAGTGACTGATAACAAAATGGGCTACAAGTGGATTGGTCAACAACTTTATGTAGAAACTAGCAGTTTGAAAGGCATTGTATTGAGAACCTCATGTGACGGTGTGAAGTTCACTATTCCAAGCCTTCTGACAGTACCGTGTTTCTGTTCTTTTCTTCATCTGTAATACAGCCATGTCTCAGCTACTGAACATGACCCAGGCAATGAGTCTGCACCTTTTTCTAGTGGGTTTGCTTTTCTGTCAGAATTAAGTGTTCTGCAGATATTCTCTGAATTTCTTATCTCACAAAGTTCAGCAATACAAATTCAGGTTTTTGTATAATACTTTCTTTGTCTGATAGGTGGTAAGTGATACAGTCGCAGTGAGGCTGCAGCTGTTAAATTGAACCCTGCATATCACAAATCATGCTGATTAAATATATGAGGACTAAACATGTTTTAACTTGCACCCACACACAATTCCTGAGGAATTTGAAAACTGCATTCAGATTATAAAAACATAAAATAAGATGCAGTAATCTTCATCAGTTGTATGTCTTGTAACAGAACTTTTTCCTTTTCTCCCCTTCCATGTTCCACCAATTCTTTGCTATAAATGACTAGAAAGGGAAGGGCACAGAGGGGAAAAACAATGCTTGACACTATCCTTTCAGCTTTCATTTCTCTTAAAATGCTCTGGTTCACGTATACTGTAGAATATGGTGGCTGGAGCAATGCATGTTTCTTGAATCATCTTTCTGAAGAGATGGTATTTCATTGCAAGGCTTTCAAAGAGCTTATGAGAAGAGTGCAGTTGCTCAGCAGCTCCTTGCAGAGAGGAAAGGCCTGTTCCTAGATTCCTGGGGGATCCGAGAGCTGTGGGCTCTGGCTGGACGATGTGGATCTACCCTGAGCACTCTTGGAGCTAGAAGTATGATTCCCAGCTCCAGCCATCCCTGTTAAATTTAGATAGCAGCTCAGTTCTGTCCTCAAATTAGAAGGAGCTGAGATAGGAGAGTTGTAGTTTTTCTCCATGGTGGGAGCAAAGCCCAGGCTGAGGATGGGTGGTTGTGGTTAGGGTGCACATACTGATGCATCTGAAATAGCATGCTCATTGTTACTGGTTGTAAGGAAGATGTTTATATTTAGCAGCACTGAATGTTTTTTGTTTTTTTTTTTTTTGGGGGGGGGTTTCTTTTTTGTGGAGGAAGAGAATCTGAGAGCTCTTTAGCAGGGTTATGAGGGCTTTATTTTCACCCTGCACAGTGTTAACTGGTAGTCTCTTGAGCAGGATTTTCTGTATGGGCTAGTTTGTTCTTCTGAGGAATTAATACAGGGCTCTGTATGGGGAACTGCTGGAGTAGACCTATTTTGTTCTGTATAAAAGGAGCCCATGTATTCCCGAGAATACTTTGAACGCAGGCTCAAACATCAAGTTTGCACAGGAGACCGTCACCCTTATTAGTCAAACACTTCTTGAAAGGGAAGAGTTAAGATTGTTTGCTGTGCCCTTCCCCCCTTCAGTGGCAGTTTGAAATACCCTTATCTTCAAAGCTTGGAGTGGATTTGAGGCAAACTGTCTGAAGGCCCCTTCTTCCATCTGCACTCTGGAACACCTGCATTCCTAACATTGCTGCCAATCACCTGGTGCTGCAGTAGTAAAACTGCAGAGGTTGCAAACCTGTGTAATTTATTTTTAATAAGTTTTGAATTAAATAATCTATTTTAAACAGTTTGTTAAAAAATAGTATAAATATTAATTCAGGGCAGTCTGCCTGAAAATAAGGCTATAGATAGTGTGTTTTAATTTTTTTAAGAAAAAATAAAATGCTTCTTAGCCTAGAGTCTGTAGTTACTTTTTAGAACCTTTTCATGTTCTGGCAGCTAAATGCTATTTAAGGAAGGGATGGGCTGCAGTGGGTTCAGGACAAGCCAGTGGGCTGAATGTAGCCCCTGGTGCCATTGAGGACTGTGGCTGTTCAGACAGGAGCACCTGAAAGACACAAACCCTGCTGTCCTCTTGGCTGCCAATGTGTCTGGCCCTGGTCTGCAGAATTTTGGATGCTTTCCACTAACCTTACAAGTGAGTAAACTAGTGTGTGCAGCCCTCGAAAGGAGAAAATTTGACTTTTTTCTGCAGGTGCACTTGTCAATCTAGTTAGGCATGCAGACATAACTGAATCTCTTTAGCGGCTTCCTGGAATAGAGTGTGAGGTGACTGAAAATATGTTAGTTTAAGAGGTTTTATTTTTGAGGTAGCAAATGAAGGTGCTGTGCAGAGTGAATGAAGGAGTAAACGTCCTTGAGAGCTTCCAGCAGTGTGTGAGCTGCTAAAATGCCGTAGTGAAGAGCGAAGTTCTTGTTTGAAATGCATATACATTGAATGAAATTCTTTATGAACTGCTTGTGCAGGCTGTTGCATGGAATTGTTGGCTTGTCCATTTCTTCAGTCATTCACAGGTGTACATTTGGTAGAAATGCTTTTTCTGCAGCGCTGGTTCCAGGAGCAATGATCACGGTATGGTTTCGGAGGAGCTTGTTCCAAGCTGTGCTAACTGAACCCCTTTGGACATCCTACTGCAGGACAGCTTAAATAGCATTTTGCTTTGCAGCACTGAGGAACTGTCAGCCCTTTGCTAACAGCATGGATGCACTGAATGTCTGCGGAACAACAGATGCTTTCCTGCTTTAATCCTTTAAAGTCAACTCACTTTTTCTTTCTTACGACCAGTTTGATTTCAAGGAAGCAGAAATCTAACAAAAGCTTACTGAACAGAATTAGTCTTCATGTGTTTAATGAAGCGTAGTTTACTATAGCTGCCTCCCTAAGCTGGTTTGTTTTGTCTACCTTTTGGAGTACTACCCTGTAAAGAAATGCAATGCTTTGCAGTTTCCTGTTGTTCATTTTGTTTAACTTCGGCTATAAATTACCTTTGGCTCAATTACAAAGCTTTCAGAAGATAATCAGAAGAGAACAAGAATCAGGAGGAAATAATACCCATTTGTTTTGATTCTATAAATCTGCTTTAGTGCCAGCTCGCTGGGCAAAAGCATAGGAGACAGGAGGATCCCAAAGAGAGATACTGTTTTTGGTTGGCAGCGCACAGTGGCTAATTTGGTATGGTTAGTCTAGAGCACTTTGCCCAACTGCCACTGACTTTTCTGAATTAGCAAAGATCTTTATTATTTTGTATTTTCATTGCCCATTTTTCTTCAGCCCTCTTGTATATTTTCATACCTTTGGTATTTCACATTAGTATTAATTGATTTGTTACTCCTAACACTGCCTAAGAATCATAAAGTTTGTGGCACCATACAATAGCTTTACAATTTATCATTCCTAGAGAAATTAACTGGAGAGTGGTGCTGTAATGACTGCTAATGGGAAATGTCTGTGGTGTTAGGCATAAACTTGGATATGACAAGGGATTGGAGGATGTAAGATAAAATGGAACAAGGCAGTAAATAATGGATAATCCATTTCTTGAAGTTGAGTTTAGTGAATATTTGACTGGATTTGCCCATAAACTTTAGTCACTGCTAGTGACTAACTAAAATAATGAGTCAGTTCATGCCTGCAATGTCACTTTCCAATTTCTCAACAGAAATTTGAATATAGGAAGACAACATCTCATGCAGGCTGACTTTCTTTTCCATTTCAGCTCAAGAAGCTGCACGCCTCTTGAATTGAGAAAGAAATACAACTATCTTGTTTCCTTTCTGATATTTTTACATGTGATCAGTGCTTTGGTACTAAGATCCAGTTAAATTTGAAAGCCATGTGGAGAATAAGCAGAAAAGTATGTTAAAGAAAGAGTATAATTAGATCACATCACATTGCGTGGTTGTTTTTTTAATTATTCAACTATATACTTGTGTTTTTTGTGGAAGGAGTTGGGGGTGGTGACAAGAAAGGGCAGGTTAGGTGCATTGGTTTCTTCAACAGTTGTACTGAATATTTATCTATATAACCAGCCATTAGTAAATGTTGAAGTATGGTTATGAAGGTAGAAATCTTTGGTCTGGTGGAACCAATATACCCATCCTTTTGTTTCAGTCAAATATTTCTACAGCGAGTCTGCGAATTCTCTATGAGGGGGGAACTAGTTGTCTTTGTCCCACTTTCAAGTGTTTAAGTGATTAATGTACCTACATTTCGTTTTAATCAGCATGCTCTGGGACATGGTAAGTATAAGAAACATTTAATTTCTTGCAGCTTTCAGTAAATCAATCATTTCAAGTGAAGGTGCTGTATTCTTAAACAATGCCTTTTTGACAGTTTTCTGAATAGCTTTTTAAGCCTGGTAGGAGAGTCAGTTGGTAGAACCAATCAGAGTTCTGAATCGAAGTGTTAATGTCTATTAAAAATTCTGTGGAATATAATCAGAGGGCTTCTGTTCACTTTTATGCTTGAACATATATAGTAAAACATGTTCAAAATTCCAGTATGCATTACTGAGTTCATGAAGGAGAAATTCTACAGATATGTTTTCTTATTCTTCTTTTGTATGCAGTTCCGTATAAGCAGATTTGTTCATTTCAAAGCCGATGCATTTCAGTAGTAATTTTTTAGCAATTTCATTACTATTTAGTAGAACTTTATGGACTATCTTGCATGACTAATGCGTGTTGCTTCATGAGACAGCATAACCTGAAACCGGAATGGTTGTCTTGTTTTTGTGGTCTTCAAAGTTGTCTTCTTATGATTCATCCTTTTCAGATTTTGTCAATATTCAGTCCTACTGCAAATCCTGTTTGTGCAAAACTGCAGACCCCGCTATTTAAGGATAATCCTGTTAATCCAGAAAATAGTGTTTAGCTGTCATTCATATATTATAAGCGCCTGTTTTTCTTATCAGAAGGACAGCTATAGTTACTAATGACTGTACATAGTGAGTTTTCTGGTTTCCCATTAAAACATGAAAGTCAAGTTTTCCCCTTCCCCAAGGTTTGGGGAGGGAGTTGGGCAAAATAAAATCAGTCCTAATCTTGATAGTTGCTAGCGTGCATCAGTAGTACATAAACGTACATTTCCCATACATGAATAGTAATTATAGCTTATTGCTTTTGTTTCGCCTTAATTTTCAGTGTTAACTGCATTGTTCTACTCTACTGATTTTTGTCATGGCATAGCCTGTAAATGTAGGATTTGTGAGTTCTATTTTATTAAAGCTTGAACCAAGGTTTCTGCAAGGTATTGTGTTACATGGGTGAAAACACAGAGCACTCAAAAGTTCAAGGTTAAGGTGCTTTCCCCTTAAACTTGCTTTAATGTTGCGGGCTGGGTCTTTCAAGACCTGCATTTCCCTTTGCGTGCCCCTGTAGCTTGCTGAGGCCTCTCTGGCTGGCAGCTGTGCCTTCCAGCATGTCCAGACTTCTGCTTTCCTTTCTGTCTTTGGACTTGTTCAGGATGCACTGCTTCTTTTTGCCTAGGTTATTGGTGAAAATATTATACTGCTATCAGCCCTGAAAAGAATTTCTTCACTGGCCTCTACCTTTTGAGCCTGAAAGCCGAGTCAGTTTTTCATGTTCCTTGTTATCCGCTCATCCAGCACCTCCTCATCTTTACCACAAGGAGAAGTGCTGTGGTCTTCTGTATTGGTGTGTGTTGAGAGCCTTGCCATAGCCCAAGCAAATGAACTGGGCTGCTGTCTGCCTGTTTTTAAAACCCGTATTTTGTCAGAGAAGACATTGCTCAAGAGCAGTGTGGTCTTAGGATGTGGTTTCTTCTGTAAGTTGCCACCTTCTTATATCTGGGAATGGTTTCTGTTAGGACCATCTCTGTTGGTTTCCTGGGAGTTGGACTGGGGCTGACAGCAGTTCTGTGGATCCTCCTAGCTGCCTTATTTCAATTTTTGGTTTTGGCACAACATTCTTTGTTTGCTTCTTGTGTTTCTGGTCACAGCTTAAGTTTGACCAGATATTTTCAAATGATCTCCATAGTGATACCAATGCTTTGCTCCTGACCATGCCTTAGTGCTTATTTCGGATGCAGTTTTATAAGTTGGAATTGTGAACTCTATTCTCAGCTTCTCATATTTTTTTTGTTCTTGGCTTTATACTTTATTCTTTCAGTTTTATACTTTATTCTTTTAGAATTGACTGTTCCAATTAACATTTTTTTGCTGTTCCCCTTCTATCTTGCTTTCTGAAATCACTAATGCACTGGCAACAGTGGTTCCAACACCGTTTCTTGTTTTCTTTCTTAATTTAAATAGTAGTAATAATAAAAATACCTGCCCTTCATTTTCTAGTTTTTACCAGTTATTAACCTTTAAGGGAACCATTTCTGACCCAAGGCACTCTTATTTATAAACGTCATCTAAAAGTATTAAAAAATAAAGGTTGTTTCTACAAAGATTCTATTAAAACAAAAGTATATTCAAAGCAATTTACTCATTTATGTGCAAGCTTCTTTTGCAGATATAAATTTACTTGCATGACTTAATTGGCCTTTATGGTACTGAGTGCAGTTTTTAACATTAAGCTCATGAATAAGTGTTTTCAGAACTGAGGTTGTAAATAATGAGTTATTTCACGGGGAGAGATGTGCCTCATTGATGTGGTTTTTTGTTTATTTTGAGGGATTTTTATAAATTTACAGTCCACATAACTAACTATTAAAGTTGCTATTAACATACCAAGGTGTCGCAACATTGTGTTCTTATTTCAGAATGATGAAAATTAAGAGCACAGAATAATCTTCAAAGAACAAAAACTTGCACTGACCTTTGCTCATGCTGGCTTTAGAGAAATAAGACCTGCAAGTGAGAATCCCCTACTAAATGCCAGACTTTCTCCAGCTGCTGCATGCCTTCATCTTAATTTACTTCAGTAACTTTCAAAGGCATTGTTGGCTGTTTATGTAAGAGAAACATTTCTAGTAATGTTGGATATTTTAGGCCCGAGTGTTTTTTGACTGTGTTTTGGTCACATTATAATCATTATCTTACACTGGAGACATTATATTGCTGATTCTTCTGAAGATTCTGACGTTTGACTGCTGTTGAAAGCAATCTGTTCCATGTACAAGTGGCAGCTTTTGGAGATGGCAGCTCTTTTTGTGGAGCCTCCTGGAGACCATGTGTTAGAGGAGATTTTCATGTTGTCCAGATAGCTGGCTAATTCTGATCAGGGCTGTTTGCCTATGTTGTTCTATAAATGCCTGTCCCCAAAACTAAGTGAAATAGAATTAGCAAAGTTGAAAGCTCACCCCATTTTTGTTTTAGCAATGGGAACATAGTAACTTGAATGTTAATCTACAACTTTTCACTCCACTTGACCCAGAGAGGAGAAGAGGAACTCTTTCATAGCCAGACTGGTGGTGATCACCATTCCTCTTGTCCCTCCTTTAAATAATGGATTTATGAAACATCAATTGCTAGCTAATGACTTTTGTAAATTAGGTACGCTCGGAGTCTAGTTCTGTAAATTACGCACTCATTCTCAAAGATATACAGCATGATATCAGTATCCTTAGCAGTAATAGTAGCCAGCATCATTATGAGCTGATTTTTTTTCCTGAGCTGTTGACCAGATCATTTGAGAAGACAACTTAAAATCAAACATTGCAGCTTTTACACCTGGCATTCATTCTGCCAGCTCACTTCCAGTTACATCAAGGTGGGTTATATGTTATTCCCTTTCCTAGTGGGAAGAGAACAATTATAAAAGTATTTCCATTATGTAGGATATTAGCATCCATTCTGTTTTGTCCTGATGCCTGCAACATGCATATTCCTATGGTGTTTGAATTCTGTCATTACTCTGATACTCCGTCCTTCTCTAGACAGTATGTGTGAAGAATCTTTTGTAAAAATTTTTGCTGCTTGTTCTTAAAATTATTCTTGCATACGGCAGGTAGAATAAAGTGTTCACATACAGGACTAGGAGCTTAATTGGCATTAAATTCAATGAGCCAAGAACTTGAGTTTTGCAGAGCTAGAATTGGTCAGACTATGTAAGGATGTATTAAATCTTTGAGAACTATTTTGGATTCATTTAAAGTCTTAAGTAGGAGAATGCAATGATTTTTTTAACTATTCTGCCACCTAACTACATATTAATTTCATTTGAAGGCTGGAGGCTTATTAAACCAGTCTGCCTTGTGACCTCTACACACACAGACTTTTTGTGAAGGAAACATTCCATTGGTCAGAAGTAGGACTTCATATGGAAAATAACATTTTTAATGCCACCTATCCTATAGGCCTTTAAGACCTTCTGAATAATGCCACCTGTCACTCCTGAAGTATTCTTCAGAAGTACTTGGCAGTTTGCTGATCTGAGAATGCCATGACCTAATGAAGTAGAGTGGAAAAAAACTGGGCTTATTCCAAGATTCTGTCTTTCTATTGGAAACACTATTTCACTATTTCTATCTTTTTTAAAAAAAAATTCCCTTCAGAACTAGTAAAATAGGATAAAACTCAGATGTGCTTGCTACTCTGGTAGAAGCTGCACAAATACATAAAGATGGATTTTTTTTCTTCCCCCTTGACCTCTGTCTTATGCATAGTAAGTTATCGTTTTACAAACCATCGAAGCACATGGTTTAAAAAATAAGAGTAGTAAAAATCTTTTATTGACTTTGGTAATTTTTACTTGGGAAGAAGAGATGGTAATAGTTCCCTTCCCTTTGCTTAACAAGCTTACGTGGTGTTAGTAAACAGATCAGTTCTGAGCCCAAGGAGGCCTTCCCAGGATTTTTCCACATCCACCATATTTCCAGGAAGAAAGTGTTGCCTTTCTAGTAGAAGTGCCTGATGCTTACCTCTAGTCGAAGAGCTTCCCTCAAAGCCAGAGCTGTGGTCTGGCTGCGTATCTGGGCTCAGTGCTGCTTTTGCCACCTTTGGGCAATGCTCTCCTGTGAGGAGGACCACAGTCAAAGCAGTCTGATTTTCTTTCTTTGGTCATCTTGGGTTTCTGTGGGTGCTGCAATGCTTAAAACTCTGTGAGCAATGTAGATAATGCAAGACTCCCAGTCCCAGGCTGGCATAGCTGTGTTTTCCTCTTCATTCTGACAGGTCTGGAGTCACTGCAGAAGCTCTGATGCCTATAGCAGGAGCATCTGTGGGAACTGGGGGTTGGCTGAGACTCTATTCAGAGTGGTGGCTTTATCATCCATTATCAGAGACAGGCATCTTATTTCCTTAATTTTTTCTTTTTTTTCCTGCTTATATTTAGTGTACTTATGAATTTGTGCATTTTTGTGACTTGCAAGCGCAGATTAGTTGCTCCAGTCTGCTTAATCTTTGAAGCTTCAGCTGCTGTGGAGTGAATGCCAGCCTGCCTGCTGCTGAGCACATCTGTTACATTTTATCTTTTTTGTAATCCAAATCTTTTTGAGACCATCTCTGTCCATATACAGTCAATTCACTTGCACCATTAGGGTTCGAGTACAGATGGCAAGTGTGCTCGTAACTTCCCTGGCTGTAAGTTGGATGCTATGAAACAAAAACTGACTCCTTCCATTTGCGAGCCACACAAACACAGGTTTTTATTTATTTATTTTTGTTAGACTTACGCTGGAAGTAGGACAGATGTAGTCTCAAGAATGTTTTTCTATGAAGATTTTATTGTTTTTTACTTTGAAAATGCCAATTCAGCTGCTCTGATACTTCTGAAGAGCACATCCTGGTAGACTTGATCATGAATAACACATTATTCTGAGAGCAGACCCTAGGGAAGTGGCAGAAGCTCTCTCCTTGTGTGTCATTTAGATTATTTTGAGAGTTGTAAGTTGCAAGAGTGATGACAGAAATTGGAGACCTCACAAATAGTGAGAATAAATACTGGGGTAGTATTTAGATTGGATAAGCTCTCAGATATTTTATACAAATTTATTTGAATTGTGTTTACTTACACAGCTATCAAAAATTATGAGTATTTACATATAATCTGTCAGGAAAAAAAAAGAAGGTAACAGCAGGATGTTAGTCCTGTTAAGCTACCACTGCCAGGGAGTAGAAACAGCAGCAGTGCATAATAGGGGAAAAGTATCCAATAATTAATCTCCGAAGTTTGAGAGCTTTCCTGCTTGGAAGTATTTTTAAAAGATCTCTATCAGATAATAAAGCAAACAAAAGAAAAATGATATTTGTTGTAAGAAACATCTACAGCAAATAATTTGCCCCTAGTGACACATTAGTTAACACTATAAGTGCCATTATGACTATCACTTCTTTCGTTTGATCATCAAAGCAGTAATTACGTATAATACAAACTTCAGCATAAAAGTGATTATGACTTTTATAGAGGAAAAGTGAAAACATAGTTAATTATAGTATGAACTTTTCGTAGCTTGTGCAGCTCTAGTAAAAGAATGAAGACAGCTGCAAGAGTAAGCTTTAGCTTAGTTGTCAGCTTCCTAGCTACATGCACGTTCTTCCCTGTCCTTATGTAGGCTTCACTGGGTACCAGAATCTTTCATCTTTCTCCTCACAGAACCTTCTTATTTGGTGCAGAAATGCCCAGAAATTAAAAGAAAAAGAAACTAAATGATTAAGTATTCAGACTCATTAAACACTTGTGCACGAGTGATAAATATCTGTCCTGATAGTGTAAGACATTTGTGCTACTATTACTACAGCTCTCAAACTTTTTTATTCCTGTGTTTTCAGATTCATTGACATAACAATTGTTACACAGAAAAAGGAAAGGTGAATTTGTAGGGAAAATGTCTGGAAAAACCTTTCTGAAATGAAGACATAATGAATAAACTTTGGAGTGTTATTATGAGCCGTAATTTGGAGATGTTTACAATAAGTGAAGTTTTTATCTATATTCTGCTGTTGTCTAGATTTTTATCTTGCTATAGAGGTGAAATTAGCTAAATGAATCTGCTAAAAGAATGGAAAGCAACACAGGATTGTTTTTTCTTTGTTTTGTTTGTTGTTATTTTTGAAAATAGAGTTAATCTGCAGGAGATAAGATATGCAAATGAAGAGAGTTATACTAATTTAGTTAAAGATAAATGATCTTTGACCTCTACTCTGAAATGAATGTATCTGGGACTTTCCACATAAATGGCAGAATTGTTTCTGCTGGTGGCTTCTTCTGCCTTCATCCCAAGGACTCCAGTCTTGGGAACAAATGTGATGGCTAATAATAAAAATTTGGCAAATTTGTAGGAAGTTAAGTGGACTCCATAGTGGTTTTCAAGATGAAATTACTTAATCATAGATGGATTTTGTTCCTTTTTTTTCTTTCATAGCAATAAAACTATGATAGTTAAAGTATCACTTCACAGTTGGTGTCTGTGGGTTGATGGAAGAATTTGAATGATTTTTTACTATCTAGATGTAAACTGTCAAATATTCCAGGTTTAAGAGGACCATTTCCTAATCTGTCATCAGTTCCCTTTCTAATTCAGTGTTGGTCAAATACCATTTTTCATATTTAACACGTATACAAACTTTGATATTAATGCTTCTGATTCTCAAGTCTGATATTTATATGGTATTTTTTTCTATAAACTGCTAAAGCATAAAATGGGTTTAGGTAAGACTTTTGAAGAGGCTTAGAGTTGATCAACTCTTACGTAGTGCTGTTATGCAGAAATAAAAATGAAACAATGCAGTGAAACATGAAACTCGTAGGAAAAACCATCAAAATGATGCACAAAATAGTACATTTTTTGTCATTAAATGAATAACTGGATACTAACTGGTACTCAAATTTCAGTCAAGAACTGTGTTTGGCTGGGGATTCTTTTTGACTTGTTAATAAGGAGTAGCAGCTGACTCTTTCTCCTAGTGAACTGATCTTACAGACTTTGACAGTATAAGCATTTTCTCTGTATGAGTAAAAGCACTGGATGCTTAGAAGCACATTTGCAGCTGTTTTACATAACATTTTGGTTGTTTTCACTTTATCAGCTGTAATGTAAATGGAATAAAAAAGGGCAAGAGCAGATGAGAAGGATTCTGATAGACTGTGTCATCAAATGACTACGGCTAATTTAAACTTTCAGGTATTAATAGTGAGACAGGTCTTGGAATTTATTTTTCTAATAATAATAAAAGATTGCAACAACTCTGCTTCCCTCTTGCCTCCATCCCCCCTTTTTTTCCCTTCTCTTTCCCTAAACTGGAAAAAGGAGGATTAATTTCTGGTATTCTGATGATAAGATGCTGACTTAATGCTGAACTATTATTTAGTACACATGGAAGAGCAGTTTTATGGGCGGTGTTTAGTTTTGGAGGTCACTAAATGTTTTAGGTTAACATTTTGATTTGACTTAACAACAGTATCTTACACCTTTGATAGAACTGAATTTATGTGAACAATCTAAGACTGGTCTTTTAGCCCAGAGCGGTTGGTAATTTGAGCCCATTGAAGAGATAATTACATGCTCTGTTAGGAATGGAGGGTGCCTCTCATCAGCTTTCAGGATTTATCTCTGAGAGTAGATAGGCACAGCAAGTATTTATCGCTAGTTTTTTTCATCTGTATTTACACGATGTCTGTAAACCTTTTATTCTAACTTCTGATTTTTAACGTGGAGATAGAACTGTTTTGATTTGAAACCACAATATGAATAAATACTATTAAAATTAAGTTTATAACAGAAGGAAGTGGGTTTTTCTCTCCTCTCCTTACAGTAACTGTAAGAAGGCTGTAAAAGATGAATTTAACAAGTCCCTGGGCTATTTAATTGTGAAGTGCTGATAAGTATTGGGATTACTGTCTGTGGCTTTATTTTCCACTAGAACTACTAGGAAGGGAATTATAAGAACAGGAAATCCAAATGGTTAAGATGAAATGACTGAATCTGGGAATATTGTTGTGCTGAATGACTTGGGGCTGAGCTGCAAGAAGTCCAGATTTGCTGGCTTCTTGCTCCTAGTGATGACTGGGGATCTGGTCCTGTACCAAGGGTTAGCGGCTGAGGGAATAGTGCATGTGTCTGAGAGTGGGTGAGTGTTTTTGTTATCAGTGTGAATTTTAACAGCAATTGCAAGGAAAGCAAGTGATTCTGTAAATGGATAAAGCAGGCTCACTGTCGTCTGCAGGATGTACTAGCAAATGGAATGGAACCCAATTTTCCAGTTGTTGGGGCTTGAAGTGCGTTGTATATGAAAAGTTGCCAAAATAAAGAGAGAAACTGTGCTTCCAGCCCCTTTATTAATCTATACTATTTTTACTTTACAAAGGTTACTTTGTTTCAATTCAACTTTTGCCTAACATTTTCCTAGATTAGTCTCTAGAAGTAGAAAGGATAATAAGCAACTCTGGACAAAGTGCAAACACAGAACCTTGTGGAAACTTTCAGTCCTTGTGGAAAATCTCCCAAAGTATCCCATCAATACAGTAAACGTCTGAAATATCCTAGGGTACTTTCATTTATGGAACTGAGCTTGGCGAGGGATATGAAAAATAACAAGAACAGGTATGTTAGTCAGGAGAGACAGGCAAAAGAGTTTGTGTCAGAGGTGATAAATGAGAAGGGAGAACTGGCTTCAACAGATGAAAGGAGAAGGCTGAGGTACTCAGCAAGAAGAGTAAGTCTGAGATCACCTCATGAGACTGAATATGTACAAGTCTATGGGGCCAGATGACACACATTCCAGGTCCTGAGCGAACTGACTGTTGTGATTGCCCAGCCACTCTCCATTGTATTTGAAAAGTCACAGCTGTCAGGCAAAATCCCCAGTGACTGGAAAAAGGAAAACATCACTCCCATTAAGAAAGGGAGAAAGGAAGAGTTGTGAGGCTCACCAGCCTGAACTTACACCTCTGTACCTGAGAAGCAGAGCAGCTCCTCCTGGAAGCTATATTAAGGCACATGTGATATAAGGAAGTGATCTGAGACAGTCAGCACAGCTTCATCAAGAGCAGATTGTGCCTCACCGATCTGGTGGCCTCCTCTGATGGCATGACAGTATCTGTGGACAAAGGAAGAGCAACTGTTGTTGTCTACCTGGACTTGTACAAGGCCTTTGACATGGTCTCGCACCACATCTTTATCTCTACATTGGAGAGCTATATGTATTTGAAGGCTGAACTATCCAGTGGATAAATAATTGATTGGATTGTTGCAGCCAGAGGTTTGTGGTCAATGGCTTTTTGTTCAGGCTGAGGCTGCTGATTTCTTTTGATGTGACTTAGCATTTTTTATTTCATTTATGCCTTTTCTATTTGATATATTTAACACGAATATCTTGAAATAAGCAGGAAGGTTTTCATTTTTATTAGCTTTAGATCTGCAGCTTGTCTCCAAAGGTATCAGAAGCAGTTTCTTTTCTCCTATTCCATGTTCCATTGTGAGAGAAGTCTTCCAGAGACAATCTGCATTTGCATGAACTGAGAACATGTGATCTCTTTAGCCTTCATCAGATTTGGCCAATTTCAAAATGAGGTAGTAATGTGGTGGTGTTGTCCTTTTTAATTACTTTCTCACTTGTGCTGTGAACTCCTTGTATCTTACAAGTAGATATGAAATTACTCTTGGAAGAGCACCTAGCAATAATTAGGCCATAAAAACTGAAAAGACTAGGATGAGATCCTATGCTAGAAGTCTTTTTTGTCTATCACAGAATGAAAAAACTTGTAAATCTATAAACCCTGTAAATCTTGTAAAATCCATGAAAACTTTGCAGATTAGAGTTACCTCTGCTGAACTGTGAAGTAACAAATATTAATTGATGGAAGAGCTTAAAGATTTCTTCATCAATTCTCCAATAAATTCCTGTATATGAATGCATATGGTTTGTCTGTGCAACAGTGGACTTGTAACCCCTCATATTCTTCATTCAAGAGTGTTTAAATAGCTTAGGTAAAAGTTCTGTATGTATGAATTTCTTCCACTCTGTAGTTTTGAATAATAATTTATTAAAAGTGGGTTATTTGTATACGTGTTTATATGTGTATCTTAGTGCAGGATGCACTCCATAAAGAGTTAGTCTAATTATCTTTAATAAGCAGATATTTACCTCCTGAAATAATGCCTTGGGGGAAATGGGAACTGAAACCAGAGTCTTTAAGTTATTGCCATGTGAAAGAAAGCATTTCTATTAGCAAGTCTGTATTTCGTAAGTTTGAAAGAAAGGTCCTATTTTAAAGTGAAATCACTTTCTTCATCCCTTGTACTTCAGCCTTTCTTATTTCAAGTGATGCATCACCTGAAAGGCTTATTTGAAAACACTTCTCACTACAAAGGATCTATGACACTTGAAATGAAAAGAGCCGTTTCAGTAATGTGGAATATATGCAGTGGTAATATTTAAATTAAGTTCCAATATATTGTCTCGGTAGCTAACTCAGACTTCTAGAAACTTGTTTGCACATGCAGAGCCTTACTAAGAGATCACAGCACTGAGTATTATGCTCTCAGAAACATTGATAAGTAGGTGTTTTCTAACTTTGCTTTGTTTCTTTCATTTGTGCATGGTTAAATATATAACTGGTAGCAGAGAGCTGGTAAAGTGCTGAAGAACAGGGTTGATATGGTGTTTTGATTTCTATAGCTAGATGTCCCACAGTAACCCCGAAGTTCAAAAGCTGATTATAATTTAAACATGTTCACATGAGTAGAATGACTATTGTACATGGCTTTGAAGCACTGGAAAGGTAGAAAACATTTAGACTGAACTCAACATGATTCAGCTAAAGAGTCAATGTTCCTTAGCTCTTTTATTTCTTATGGAAGATCCATTGCCTCTATTTTATAGGAGCAATGGTTAAGCTGCCATGTATCTGTGCAACCCTCTCTCTGTTGCACTGCAGAGAAGGGCTCTGCTGTATGTGATTTGCTCAACCCTGATGAAAGACTTGGGCCAAAGTGATGGGATAAATAGCACCTGGGTCAGAAACAGTGTGTGAAGTTCATAGACAGATTTAGCCTTATGTAAATAGGTAATACCATTACATACCAATCCTCCTCCTCTTTCTACTCATCGCACTCTTCTGCCTTTATGCTTTATGTCTTTACGCTTGCTGAAGACCTATACCAAAGGTTAACTAAAGGCAACCATGGATTTAATAATTGACTCTGAACCTTGTTTGATTATTATTTTTTCTTAAATGATCATCCTCAGGAAAATTACATGTTTTGCTATATAGTTAAAATAATCTCATAGGAAGAAGCTAATTTCATCATTCATAGAATTGTAGTATCACCAAGGTTGGAAAATATCTCCAAGATGATTTGGGCTAAATGTCCAACTACCACCAGTATTTCTCCACTAAACCATGTCCCTTACTACAACATCTACACTTTTCTTGAACACTTCTAGGGATGATGACTCAACCACCCCCCTGGGCAGCCAAGTCCAGTGCCTGACCACTCTTTCAGAGAATAGATTTTTCCTAATATCCAACTTGAACCTTCCCTGGTGCAAGTTGAGGCCGTTCCCTCTAGCTCTTTTGCTAGTTATGTGGGAGAGGAGACTGGATCCTCTCCCTGCTGTGCCACAGCCTCCTTTCAACCTCTTCTTCAGACTAAACTGCAGCTGTTCTCTCTGCTGCTCCTCATAAGGCTTGTGTTCCACACCCCTCACCAGTTTCCTTGCCCTTCTCTGGACACACTCATAGAATCACAGAATGGCCGGAGCTGGAAGGGACCTCAAGGGTCATAAAGCTCCAACCCCCCCCTGCCACAGGCAGGGCCACCAACCTCCACATTTAATACTAGACCAGCCTGCCCAGGGCCCCATCCATTCTGGCCTTGAACACCTCCAGAGACAGGGCATCCGCAACCTCTCTGGGCAACCTGTTCCAGCACCTTACCACTCTCTTGGTAAAGAACTTCCCCCAGACATCCAACCTAAATCTTCCCTCCTTCAACTTAAAACCATTTCCACTTGTCCTGCTGTTGTCTACCCTTTCAAAGAGTTGATTCCCCTCCTGTTTGTAGGCTCTGTTTAGGTACTGGAAGGCTGCAATCACCCTGTAGCCTTCTCTTCTTCAGGCTGAACAAGCCCAGCTCCCTCAACCTGTCTTCGTAGGGGAGATGCTCTGGGCCCTCAATGTCTTTTTTGTATTGAGGGGCCCAAAACTGAACACAGTACTTGAGGTGCAGCTTCACTAGTGCTGGTTACAGCACGATCACATTCCTGCTCTTGCTCATAATGCTATTTCTGATACAAGCTAGAATACCATTGGCCTTCTTGGCCATCTGCATACACTCTTAGCTCATGCTTAGCTGAGTATTGACCAACAACCCCAGATCCATTTCTTTCACACAGTCTTCCAGCCACTCTGCCCCAAGCCTATGGTGTTGCCTGGGGTTGTGATCAAAGTGCAAAACCTGGCACTTCGTCTTGTTGAATTTCATCCCATAAGCTTCAGCCCAGGAATCCATCCTGCCCAGATCCCTCCGTCGGATTCTCCTATGCCCAGGCAGATCAACACTTCCTCCTAGATTAATATCATGTGCAAACTTACTGAGGGTGCTCTTAATCCCCTCATCCAGGTCATCGATAAAGATATAAAACAGGACAGGCCCCAATACAGATCCCTGGGGAGCACCACTCATAACTGGTCCAGTCAGCTGGATGTGACTCCATTTACCACCACTCTCTGGGCCCAGCCCTCCAGCCACTTCTTTACCCAGTGAAGAGCGTATCTGTCCAAGCCATGGGCTGCTAGCTTCCTAAGGAGAATACTGTGGGAGACAGCGTCAAAGGCTTTGCTGAAGTCTAGGTAGACTACATCAACAGCCTTTCCCTCATCTACCAGGCAGGTCACTCAGTCACAGAAGGAGATGAGGTTTGTCAAGCAGGACCTGCCTTCCATGAACCCATGGGGACTGGACCTGATCCCACAGTTGTCACCCACATGCCGTGTGATCTCACTCAAAATCATATGCTCTATAATCTTGCCTGCCACCGAGGTTAGGCTGACAGGCATGTAGTTCCCTGGATGTCACTCAGTCATCGTGTAAACAAATTGTGCTAAAATAAATTGCAACCAGCAAGAAACAAAATCAAATCACTTTCCTGAAGCCAGCTCAATGAGGTAGGAGTCTTCAAACAGTAAATTCTCCAGTCATCAAGACAGATTTACGAAGGACATTATTTCATTTGTCTGCTTTACAGAAGAGCAAGACCCTTCACTGTACTTGTATTTTCAAAATATTAATTTTCTGTATTTAAATACTAATAAGAATAATCATGTTTAGCTGATTTTTTCACTTAGAAATCCTTTCTCTCATATTAAGCTCTGGAGCGGAGACAGTCAACATTTGGCATCCATACTTTGTATTTCTTGACAGCAGTGAAGCTTTGATATGCAGATAATACTTTACCTGTGGCATATAAAAGTCTTAGCATAAAGCCTTCAGTTTCAAGAAGCTGCTTTTTTAATTGTTTGAGCTCTTCAAAGAATAGACTTCAGATAAGATGCTTTAAAAATAAGGAAGAAAGATCAGTTTGGCTGGAAATTTTGATAAACATTGAATTAACAGATTTCAAATTCATTTTAAGCATTCTCTATGTATGGAATCCTTTATACAGTGCTATGGTGGACTAAGTAAACAAAATTATGGCCCATCAAAGCTTTGTAGAAGCTGATATTGCTGAAATTCAGCAGAGGTGCTGAAATATGAAAAATATTTTCCTTTCTTCTTCAGCCATCGTGTGCTTGAGATGTGCACGGTTTAGTGATTGTAAACCATTTATCACCAAGTGATTCAAATACCCCATTAATTGTGGTGCTGAGTGTTAGGTTAGATTATGTATATAACACGTTGATTTTAATTTATGTGAGAGCATAAGCTTCAGGACTTGATGCTCCTTTCTGGTTGATTTTGCAATTGAACTACCAGCTTCACCTACTAGCGTTCAAGTTGATGATAAATGTTTTGTGTTGGGAAAATATTAGAATTCTCTGATATAAAGTTATAAGTGAATGAAAGGTGCATCAAAAGTAACCTGCTGCTATTCACTGGAAAAATGTGGTGCCTTTATATAAAGCACAATTTAAACTCATTGAATCATAGAATCATAGAATTGCTCAGATTGGAAAAGACCTTCAAGATCATCAAGTCCAACCGCAACCTAATCATGCTACCCTAAATCTAACAACCCTCCTCCAAATCAGTCCCCTCATCAAGATTGTTAATAAAGATGTTAAATAGAAGTGACCCCAGTACCAAGCCCTGGGGGACACCGCTTGTGACAGGCCGCCAACTGGGTTTAACTCCATTGACCAGAACTCTTTGGGCACGGCCACCCAGACAGTGCTTCACCCAGTGGACTGTATGCCCATCCAAACTGTGGGCAGCCAGCTTCTCCATGAGGATGCTGTGGGGGACAGCGTCAAAGGCTTTACTGAAGTCCAGGTAGACCACATCGACAGCCTTACCTTCATCCACTAAGCAGGTCACCTTGTCACAGAATGAAATCAGGTTTGTCAAACAGGATCTACCATTTGTAAACCCATGCTGTCTGGGCCCGATCCCCTGGTTGACCTTTAATTGGTCTGTGATGGCTTCTGAGATTATCCATTTCATAACCTTCCCCGGCACCGAGGTGAGACTGATAGGTCTGTAGCTACCAGGATCATCTTTCTGGCCCTTTTTGAAGATGGGCGTCACATTTACCAGTTTCCAGTCTTTTGGGACACTTCCGGTTAGCCAGGACTGCCAAAAAATGATGGAGAGTGGTTTGGCAACCACATCTGCCAACTCCCTCAGCACTCTGGGGTGCAATCCATCTGTCTCCATGGACTTGTGAGTGTCCAGCTTTCGGAGAAGGTCCAAAACCATGCCACTGTGGATTATGCAGGGCCTATTCTGTTCCCCATCCCTATCTACCAGTTCAAGGGGCTGTGTTCCCAGGGAGTAACAAGTCTTACTATTAAAGACTGAGGCAAAGAAGGCATTAAGTACCTCAGCCTTATCCTGATCCTTGGTCACCGTGTTGCCCTCGGTGTCCAACAAGGGATGGAGATTCTCCCTAGTCCTCCTCTTAGTGTTGATGTATTTATAGAAAAATTTGTTGTCCTTTACCTTAGTGGCCAAGTTCAGTTCTAGCTGGGCTTTGGCTTTTCTAATTTTCTCCCTGCACAGCTTCACTACGTACTTGTAATCATCATGAGTAGCTTGCCCACTCTTCCAAAGACCACGAACTTTCCTTTTGTTCTTGAGTTCCAGCCAAAGGTCTCTGTTCAGACAGTCCAGCCTCCTTGCCCTTTGCCTCCTCTTCTGTGACTTGGGAATGGTCAGCTCCTGCACCTTTAAAATAACTTCCTTAAAGTATTCCCAGCCTTCCTGGGCTCCCATGCCCTCCAAAACTACCTGCCAAGGGACCCTCTCAGCCATGGTCCTAAAGAGGCCAAAATCTGCCCTCCGGAAGTCCAAGGTGGCAGTTCTGCTGACTCCCCTCTGTGGTTCAACAAGGATCAAAAAATCTAGCATCTCTTGATCACTATGCCACAGATGGCCTCCAGCTTTTGCATTCCCCACAAGATCTTCTCTGTTAACAAACAGCAGGTCCAGGTTTTTCTTCTCCTCGTTGGCTCCTTCACCAGCTGTGTCAGGAAGTTATCTCCCACACACTCTAGGAACCTCCGGGACTGTTCCATATCTGCTGTATTATAAATCCAGCAGATGTCTAGGAAGTTGAAGTCCCCTACAAGAACAAGGGGAAGAGACCTTGAGACCTCACCCAACTATCTATGAAGTGTCTTGTCCACCTCTTCATCCTGGTTGGGTGGCCTGTAGCAGAGTCCCATGATAATGTCAGTCTTATTGGCCTTCGCTTTTATTCTGACCCATAAACTCTCAACCCTATCATCACCATCATTAATTTCCATACATTCCCATTCTTTCTTAACATAGAGGGCTACACCACCGCCTTTCCTTTCTATAATTGAAATTATAACAATCTTCTTCTATTTTAAAGTATAAAGTTCTCTTTTTTTAATTGCAGCATGGGGATTTTAAAATATAAAAGTGGAATCACTCTTTAAGGATTCCAAGCATGAGTAGGGAAAAATAATTTTTATTTTACTTGTTTTAACAAATATAATCCTGGAATTTGATTTCCTCATTACCTTGAGACACGTACAATGTGATGTTAACTTTGAATTCAACTTGTTAAACTACAGTTAACGAACACAGTTCTGTGCCTGTGAGATTAATAGTATCATCCAAAGCACCTTCTGAAAAGCATGTGAAGGGACTGTGGAATGGTTTTCTTCTAATTTCTTGACCGAACTATCCTAGTTGACCTAGAATAAATCATCAGCAAAACAGCTTTTATTTATTAGTGGAGAGACAGGCTTCCAAAACCTTTTTGGGCAAGATAGTGCTACTAAGTTACATTACTTTTTTCTTCTACCGTTCAATTCTAAACTGAAGCTGTACTCACTGAAATAAAATAGTGTGATGAGACACTGGACTAATGAAAAAAAAATGAATCTGCATTTTCATTGCAACAGGCTGATTGTGGTTGAACTTAAGAATTCGCTATTAGTTTATCAAAATCTTTTGCTCCTGTGACAAGGAGCAAAAGATTCTACGTGACCTGGTGATGTGTTCCTGCTGCCTTTCTGGTAAGAGCACTCATACTCTTAAAACTTAGAAAAATGATTTTTGACTTTAAAGAATTTCATTTTCATTCTGAATCCATCCCTTGACTGCTGGGCTATGTAACAAGGCAGAGAGAATGGGTTGCCTGGAGTGCTTATGTGCCCCTTCTTGGAGCACTACATTTTCATTTACACCTCTCACGGCAGTTCTAAAGTTGTACCAGCAAGACCAAGGCTCTGGTTTCACTTTATTCTCTTTGTTTGCTCTCTAGAATTGCAGGGGAATTAAGCTAAATACATTTTAACTATTGATTTTCTACAGCCCCTGTCACATGCCCATGTGTTTTCCAAAGAAGCTGATGAATGCTGAAAAGTGTTACTGACGCTTTAGCACGAGTTTAGGGTTAAGAAATGGTGAAGTGACACTTTAGAGTGAGGATCGATTGGTTGCTTAGACATGATTCCAAGCAATACTGAAGATGAAAGACTGCAGGGGAGAGCAGCGTCCCTGCGAATTGCACCAGATTTAAAACTGGACAGTAGATTGTGATGTGGAATAGCACCAGATTTAAAACTGGACAGTAGATTGTGATGTGATGCTGTGAATGATCAAATTTTGTTAAAAGAAAATAGCTTTGTACAGCAGTGTGAAGACCTTTATTAGAAATCCCATAGGTAGTTCCCTTGTGTGGTTCTAAAAAAGGCTGTCAAATTGCACACTTATCCTAAAGTAGGGATTGGAGTTGTTTGAGGCTTTTAGATTTCACTTTTCATTTCACAGTAGTGCAGCTTTTTCAGAGTATCTCACCTAAGCATTCTGGAAGAATTCTGGTATTAAATGTAGGCAGAAAGAGATGTTAGGTGACCCAGGAATAGCAGCTTAAGCTTCATGTCTGGAATAATAAATAATAAATTATATGGGAATAAATAAGGCAAATATGAAATCAGTGGAACTATGGGCGTGCTAGGGATTAAAACCCAAATCAGTATACCAATAGATTTCTGTATAGTGATGTACATAATCTTCTTAATGAAGTAAGTTGTGACTGTGGTGGTCCTCAGGGCCCTGCTGTCAGTCCTCCTCAAGAGCGCCTGCTCTACTAGATTAACAAAAAGGTCTTTTGGCAGTGGTTTTGCTCAAAATAGGCTGTTATATTGCCCGTGCCGTGGGACATAGTTCTTTCATGGCTGCTCTATGACACTTTTGTGGTCATACTTCCTAGAAATTTTGTCCTGTTTTGACAGAATTCTTATCAGTTATTTTAAATATTCATTGCTTGTCATTATGGTCTGTCTATAAAAGATGTCTTTGACATTCATGTGCGTCAGTTCAATAACCAGCAGAATCAGAGACGTGGTAATGAAGGAGTTGTAAAGAAGTGTTATTGCTCTACATGGCCATTTTATGCTGTACAAAACCTTTTATTTTTCACCTTGCAGTGGATTTTGTAGCTGTGCTTGTGCTTCCTTTCTGAATTGCTTCTAGACTTGCATATCCATTTCTGGACAAGTATTCTTCTGGTATGTTACATGATTTAATTTCCCATTAAAAGATACTAGAAACAAGTGTTTCAAATTTAGTTGTTGTCCTGACTTCTGTCTGCTTAAAATTCTTCAAATTCAGTAATAGCTGTTTTATATACATACCTGTAGATCAGTATTGATGCTGCGTAACCACTTTCTGCCAAATCATCTTGTGGAAAGTAAATTGTACTCAAATGAAAGCATTATATTCTTCTAGAAGTTTTGTTTTAGCAGGTTAGTACCAGCTAAAATCTTTTTTACTTTAACGCATATTAAAGATATAATGGTTTGTGTCCTTGGATTTGGGACTATAGTGTAGTCTAGTTCTGACAAAAATCTAAATAGATCAAAAATAATTTTGTTATAGTACTTTCTTTGTTTCTCTTGCCTTTTTGACATAAGGATATGCCAAAGCTATGTTTTTTTTGTATATACAGTGCAAACCTGAGGCAGCTTTAATCTGGCTGGTAGACTTTCCAGTAGCAATGTTATTTCTATATCAAAAGTTTGGCACAGACTTTTTAAGTTTGCATAGGACCCTCTGCATTTCTGACAGTGAACTGAATGCCACGTTGGATTCACTGTTATAGTTAGTCTTGTTATGTTGTTAAAACTAGCTGTAGATGTGATATAGTCACACCTTCAATTGCAGTGAGCAAATCCCTTAAATTTTTATTTCTTTTGTCTCCTTTACATGCACTGATCACTGTAATTTTTTTACTAAAAATCTTAACCATCCTTGAGAGCTGTATTTTCATATAGCTAAGCAGTAATAATTTTCTAAATTGATTTGAAGAACAGCTTATTTTCAGAACTTGAAATATAATGGTGGCCTTTATAAATATTTGAATCACTATTACTCTATTAAAGAATTAAAAGGAAAATCCACACAAATACCAAAACAATGGAAAAAGCAAAGCAAAACATCTTAGGACTGATATTTGTAAAGATTAGGGTAGTATGTTTCTTTTTTATCTCTGATAGCGTGATGAAGACAGGATTAGATTTTTTCATTCTGAATGAAACTGAAAATGAGATGTAGCTGCTTAACACATACCATATCCATAGAGTCTGTTTATTCAGGCTGAATTCCACATGTACCATGGATAATCTTTTTCCCAAATGTTTACTAGTGTCTGCTTTTAACAAGTGCCATGCAGTATAAACTGAAGGAACCATAAAGAAAAGGGGCATAATAAAATTAAGTCTTGCTTTTCAACAAAGTCTAAATTGAGATCAAGAAGTGAAATTTTTGAATGGGTGAGATTGAGGAATTTTTTGTAAAGGATATGAATCACATGGATTTTAAAGGGTGGGGGGAATCATATCTAGTACTAGAAAAGGAGATATGCAAGAAAGTTTTAAGAGCTGGCTTTGAAACTAATGCTTTTAACTGACATAAAAAGAGATCCAGATTAATTTCACAGTTTTGTTGAAGTTATCCTATTGAACTTGTAGCCACTCTATGCCATGCACAGTTTAGAAAATTGGGGGAATACTGCTGCTTTTGTGTTTTTTCCTACCTTGCTCAGTCTGTACAGTTATTCAGGACAGACCGATAATTTTTGTTCAACTAACAAATCTAATTTTGTGTACTAACGAATCTAATTTTGAATGTGGTTTTTAAGTCCTATCTTAATAAAATTGAAAACAAATTCTAAGTGCTGTGTTTAAGCACTTATGTGCAATGTTTTTTGCATTTGCAAAAACATTCTATGTTGTTACCATAGAGGTATTATTCTAGTAATAACTTCTGCTGGTGTTTGCTTGCATTTAATTAAGAATTTAGTTACTTTTTTCAAAGCTTTGTTAAGTCAGTTTCCTATAGAAATAACAACAAACCCTTATAACATTTTTGAGTAGCAGAACAATTGAAAAGATTACTTATTTTGAGAATATTGACAATCTTTTCCACTCAAATTCTCAAGCACTTTAAGATGTAATTTTTTTTCCCTTTAAAGTAAGTAAATAACTGTAATCTCTAAGTAGGTGTAAGTATGTCCAGTTGGACGACTGTTTTCGTGGTTACTGTTTGTTCTTATTTCCTGGTCTCTTTCAGCATTTAACCCTTACAGGATTTGTCTTCTACTGACATTTTCCATGTATATTAAGTTGTGCTTTTCCAAAGAGACTTGCAATTCTCCCAGTCCCAGACCATTAGTATTTTTTACGAGTTTGGTAAGTAGCTTATCTGAGCTTCAGTAAGATTGAGAGCTACTCATTTTACCTTGCTTATTAACTGATACTTAAGTGCAGAATATGTAAAACTACTTTTTTTATTTGGGGAGGAGAAAATAATCTACAGAAAATATCAAAAGTATTACTTAGCACATTGATTATCGGGAATATAGAAGAAAACAAAAATATTATCAAACATTCCATTATAAGAAGTTGTGGAAGTGGAAGAGGGGTTTTATTGCACAAAGATGAGAAAATGGTGGTGACCTCATGCTGTTGGGTGAAGGTCAGGCATTTAGGCTTTTATCTTTTATCTGCCCTTGACGTTATTGATTGCGAAGATGTTTACTATCTGCCAGTCCTTGCAAGAACAGAGGAAGTGATTCACTCGAAATGGCGTTTTTTCCCCTCTTTTTCTATTTTTTTTTCTTTTTCATCTCCTTTCCATCTCTCCCTCCATCTCCTACCAAAAAGTTTGAGTAGCTGCACATTAAGTTGTTGTGGTTTTTTTTTGTCATCACAGTAATGCAATTAAAAATTAAAAAAAAAAAAAGCATTTGAAGTGAAGAAAAATGGAGACATAAACAACTGTTCTTTTTCAGTCCATAAAATAGTTATTTTTTTCTCTCTTGGCTGATGAACTTTGATTCTTCTACTTTATCTAATAGAATAATAGATAGATAAAAGATATATGTGTAGCTGTTATCCAAGCCATATAGACTAAGGAAATATTATTTGAAAGAAGCAGCACCGTAAAAAAGTTGGTGAAGGTAAGTTTGCGCTTTCATGATTGCTTAATGTGCTTTTTTCTTACCTACAAAGAACAGATGAGGAGTCAGAGTAGTTTCTCTGTGTTTTATTCCACCCCATTTGCCAAGGGAATTATTTTATATCCAGTCTGATGTCTCTTCAATATGTACACTCTTACAATTATCAACACCTTTTATCATTTTAAACAGTTGTAGTGTCCATTTTTGTATATTAGTACACCCACGCATAAACCTCTTCTTGCAGGAATCAAGTGTAATGTATTGCTTATAAAACTTTGTGCTGGAAATATTTTCTCTTCCTCTTTGTTTGGACCTCCAACACAAGTCCTAGTTCTGGTTTAATTCAGTAACTAGAAGAGTCTTGAGTTGAAGACAGAGGGCAGAATTTTCTTTCCTTAGTGTGGCTTTATCTGTCCAAGAAGGTTCAGGTCACACAAGGTGGCAGTTCTGTAGTTTAATGGAAGAGGGTGGAGCTAGGGTGCAGTCCAAAGGTGGAATGTAGGTATATTATAGGTTTGTTAGTATTTTGCATATTCATATTTATTTCAGGATATTTATCATCCCATGGCTAAAAAAAAGCCCGGATGCTATTATTGTAAGTTCACTATAAAATAAATATTTCAGCATCATTGGGTATTTAATAGAGATGGAATTCCTTTCATGTTCAAGCCAGCAAGAGCTTAAATATCGATTCCAGTGCAGCCAAGACTTTACCTGTGGACACTGGAATAAAGTACTTACTGAAACACTCCAGAGTAATTAGATCTTAGAGCATGTGATAATACCAGGAAGTTACCTCATCTAACATTTAACAAAAGGAATTCTTTCTCTTGGCTAAAATACACTGTATATCTAGTTTTAAAAGATATTGAGGAATTCAGGACTAAGTTTGCCTTCCACAATCATTTGGTCTTGTAATAGATCTCAAGATGTTACTTTTATTTTAAGATTTGCCATTAGATTAATTAGTCATGATTGTCCTCTGCAAGACATTAAGTCATGCAGTTGTTTGGAAACTTTATTAAATCTGTTACTACAGTTCTATGCTCTGTTCTCCAATGATGTCTTTCCCTCCCCCCCCCCCTTCTTTTATCCTTCCCTCCTGGCCAGCTGCCAAAACTCTGGGCTCCTGAAGATCTATTAGAAACCTTGCTCTTCTCTGCTCATCTTGTCTCTGTGAACTCCTTCATATTATGTTCTTTACATAGCTACAGGAGAAAGACCTTTAACCAGCAGTTAAATCATATATGATATTCAGTGCTTAAGGCAATGGAATGGGAGAAATTGTAGGATTGTAAAATGTAGTAATAATATTATTAATAGTGAAACAAATACAGTCCTGTACACATTCCTGTACTTGTTTGAATCAGCAGATTTCTTGTTAGAGGGTGAATTTATCATGTGACAGTTGACAGCTTATTTGTGTATATTGCATGTTATGGGTTTGTAAACTTCTCTTTCTGGTTATTTTTCAGTAATATGTGAAGAATCTGAAAGACACTAAGATTTCAAATAGGTGGCTATATCAAGGCATAGAAGCAACTCAGAATTGAACCTTCACCAAAGGCATGATGGGTTTTAGAAATTTAACCCACAAAACCACAAGCCATACTACTTAAAGCTATTTTAGAAGATACAGCAAACCTGTGTGAAGTTTTCCTTGCTCACTACTTGAAAAGGCGAAAATGAAAACAAGCCCTTGTGCTTCAAAAGCATTTCTTGTGGTACTTGAGGCATGACGGTTTGGAAGAACAGACTGCTTGCTGGATAGGTTGAAGTTGGCTTGACTGCCAGGCTCTAAGACTTGGTATCTGGTGGTGGCTGACAATGAGTGGAGGGTGGTGAAGATGGTCTTGTTTACGGGCAGAAGAAAGGGCCATAAGGGGCAGTCTGACAGCAGGCTACAGTTGCTTAAGAGCAGCTACAGGCATGACCTGGTGGCCACCCTTCATGTGAGAAAAAAAAGCAACCCTGTCCTCCAAAAAACAAAACAAAATAAAAACAAACAAACTAACAAACAAAAAAAACCTGCTCAGGATTTCAGCTAGAGAGATTTGGATTGGACATGAGGAAAAACATCTTATTTTGGAATTTAATGTGTCACTAGAGCAAGTTATCCAAAGACACTGTGCAGTTTCCATCCGTGCAAGTTTGGGAGTTGACAAGAAAATGCTAGCCCTCAAATGTGTGACCTGCTGTGGTGCAAGCAGGAATTATAGCCCAACCAAGAGCTTGGACTGGAGGTCCCACAGATCTCTTCAGAGCAGCATTAGTATGATTTTGAATGTACCCACTTTACATGTGAACAATGTCAAGCTGAGCTATTTGCCTTCTGTTTTCTGCCAGTAACAGACCATTTTCCAGTTTTTCCTTTGTACCTGGAAAAAGAGTTAACTTTTGCTGCTACATTCAGATAATAGCTATGAAGTGCCTGGAGGCAAGTGAACCAGAGACAGAGGATAGAAAGAGGTATTCTCATATTCCTTTAGTTATTACTTCTGAAAGTAGGCTTGCTGCTTTTCGAAAGTTTGGAAAAAATACCATATTATGTTACATTTCAAAGGGTTTCTTCTACAAAGTCTGTTTCTGTACATAGTGCGGAAAGTTGTAGAAATTGCATGGGATTGTTGCAGGAAATCCTTTCAAATAATGGTAATAAAAGAACGCACCCCTTTGAAGTTCTGTGGTAATGAACAAATAGTCATCTTTTGTTGCTGAGTTTTAAGGCAGAGGACTCGCACATACTGCATTACTGTATATCAGAAAGAGCTCTAATCTTAATCTGTAAATATTTAGAGTTGAATTTTCTTTATTTGAACTTGGCGTTGTTTTTGAAGCATTGATAGCCTTATATGGCTGTTACTGAAAGCCTAGAAGTTGTCTTTCATAATTAAGGGCTCCAGAATGAAATAAACAAGATTATCTATGAACAATCTATGATTGGTAGGACTCTGATCTTGTCCTATTTACAGAAAAAATTACTTTGTGAAATCAGTGGAAGTTTAACAAAAAGCATTTTAAAAACTGCTATTACCAGTGCTGCACCTCTGAAGGAAATCTAAGGGGGCCAAGGCTGTTTCTCCACTCCTTGGTGCTCCAGAACTGCATCCGATTTGTCCGAGTTTTACCCATGACCCTCATCAAAATGTAGTGATTACAACGTACTAGGAAGAGGTATTTGCTATATTTAAGAAGTGTCAGCACTGATCTTTGTGAAATGTATTGTGCCCATGGGGGAAGAGGCCTACTTTGAAGTAGACAGGAATGAGCTTGTCTTGTCGGTGGGTTTAATTTCAGTTTACAGTGGCATCTGCTGATCTCTTGGTGATACCGTGGTTTTTCATCTGTGTTACCGTTGCAGTGGAGGGGTTAGGCACTGCCATGCATTCAGAATCTCTGGAATCTTGTAATTTTCAGGTGCAGGCTTTCTACGTTGATATATAAATCTGGTGATAGCATCTTGCACCACATCAAAGACTACTGTGGCGACTCATTCTTCAGCTTCGGGCCCTGTGATGCTCATACAGTCCTTCCCTAATAAGTGTAACCATGCCACGTCCCTGGGTCAACTTAGGGGTTTTCCCCATCTAGTGTGCCCCATTTCCAGAACCTTCTCCTGCAGATGATCTTTGCTCACTTTTTGAAGAATCTACTCACAGAAGCCCCTGTAGGTCCCCCTTCCCTCATGTGGTAGTGCTGCCTCAGCCCTCTTCCGGACTGATGCTTCTGAGTTGATCTGTACTGTCTCAAAAATCATGATCAATTTTTCTATCTTTTTTTTTGGAGGAGGCTATGGAATGCTAATAGCAAGGCAAACAGGTCACAGCAGTAAGGACTGATATGTATAGCTTTGGAGCTACACAGCTGACCACTGTAAATCTGGATGAACTTGTTACTCCTTTTTAAGTGTAACCTGGATTGACTTAACCCTAAAATAAAGCCAGAAATTGTAAAGTCATTCCAGAAAAGAATGAGAAACTGTAGTCTTAACTTAGTTACATTCAGGTGGCTGTGCTCTCACAAGTTACGCAGAAGAAATTCTCAGAACATGCATGAACTCAATAGGAGAAGGCTAGTTTTTTGCAGTGTGGTGGTATAATTTATGTAGAATGGATGAGAAAGAATATTGCAGCTTATCTGAAGACAAATAACAAGCCTCATTCTCCAGTGACAGCAATTACTTTCCTTTGTGGTCATACAAAATAATTCTTTTGCAAAAGAAATTCCACTGTGTGAGAGCAAATATTTGAAATGGAGCAAGTGATATGTGTGAGAATTTGATATGTTCTTGGAACAATGCTGTGTAAAAGACATTTTTGCTTTGCAAACAGAGGAGCTGGAGATACTGGAGATGCTGCAAGTCCCGTTCACTAATTTGCAGTATGCCTTTTTGTTCCTTTGCCTCTCTTTAGTGACTTCTCATTTGGTATGTCTGGACTACTTACAGAACTTAATTGCATTGAGGTGGTTGTCATTGTCCTGACGATATAAAAGAAATACATTGTGAAATATAACATTATTTGTAACCCTATATGTGCTTTTTCAAGACAAAAAGAATCACTGAATATAGTGTCATCAATGAAATAATGTTCCTTTTATACTTTAGAAATAACACTGTTGTACTAATCTCTGGGAAAGTCACTTTTATTATTGTTGGCTGCTGCGTTTATTGTGGAGCTCTCTGCTAGCGTGCTATACATTTTATAATGCTATAGCATTATAAAAAAATGCTTGTGACTTAGCTAACAAAAAAACAGGGAAGCATCTAAATTAAGAATCTATCTCTTGTGCATCCTTAGTGCTTTTTTTCTTATTACTGCATGCTGTTCTCCCTTATGTGTCTGCAAGGCTGTCAGTCCTCTGTAACTGTGTGTGAATACTGGAAAACGCTCCTTCAGGTTTATGTAAGCAGCAATTCGTTTAAAGGAAAAATTTCCATTTTCATACCACAAGTAGAAGGCATGGGTCCATCAGAATAGAAGGCAAAAATCTGTCAGACTTTAAATTACAGTTAAGTATAGATTAATTCCTTTAAAATTGCAATGCTTTTTGTATAGCTTTCTTTTCTTGCAGTACATTCATTTAGCTGTCAGCCTTTACATGTTGCTATAATAAGGTACGATTGCAGCGCATGTTTTCACTGTAGACTAAAGCACAGACTTTTTACGTAGTTTCAAATGTATTTTCATCACCACGCTGTTTATATAACAAACAAAAATGAAGTAGCTAACTGACAAAACTAATTGCCAAAAAGAAAATAACGTGAATTATTCCGCACTACAAAACTATACATGTATTTAGTTACTAAGGTTATTAATTAGGTAACTGAGGATTGCTATGGTTTACTGACTGCGATGTCAAACTTGACTATATACAGACTTTTAGAAAAGGTCAAAGACAGTAGAAGTCTTGTGCTATAGCATGAAGATTTTTTTTCCTTTGATGTGCTTATGGAATTAAATTTTGTCATTTAGAGATCTCATCATTTTGTGTCATGATGTTGTAAAATATTCAAATTAGATCAGTGCCTCCTGTTTGCAGCTAAGTCTTCCATACAGACTGATTCCAGCTGCTGAATGTGAATTCCTGGGAATGCTGGGCACTTGGCAATGAGGTTGTTTGAGTTATTGTGAAGAGAGCTGTGTCCTTTACAGTCACAGTGACTGATCACCAAAGGAGTCCTTTCCTTTTGGTAACTCCTCACAATTGTGAATTCATCACCCAAAGAAACTGTTTCAGTGCTTCTGTATGCTTTAAAGTCAAACATAGTCAGCGTATTTCTTTTGAGTTCATTTACTGCCACATAAAACATTTATTTTTACATGTACTTTATAGTCTAACAAAGCTGAAGAATTTTGAGGGATGCCCTCTATTGGAAATTGTCAGTAAATGTCTAATTTCATATACTTGTTAACTTCCAAATAGCATATCCCAGATGTGCTCCTGTGTTAGGCTGACTTTTGAGTACAGCCCTTGGCATGGATGCAGCCATCGTAATCCTTATCTCAGGACCCAGTAAATGTAAAAGTCTCCTCTAATGAGAGACAAATTTAAACCAGCCCTTCTGTGTGGTAGGTGTGAGGTGTGAGCAGGCCTGCCCTTGCACTTTCAGGTGATTTCTCTGCACTTCTCAGTAACAAAGAACTGGAGCCATCAGCAGCCTGCATGGTTAAGTCCCTTTGGGTGCTGGACTTCTGTGAGGGCTCTAGTCTTGCATTTATGTGTTGGAGTTGAAGGAACTTGTGTTCTGTTTTCTGACCAACAGTCGGAGCTTGGGTTTGATTCATTTTTTGTCAGCAAAGCAAATTTTATCTCTTAATCTGTTTTTACTGAATAGATTTTCCAGACAAAATGAAGAAAAAAGCAAACAGAACAAAGGGACTTTTTCTGTGTATGCTATACACTTTAGGAAAAGGGAAAGAAATACAGTACTGATGCGTCTGTTTTCTCTCTTTACTACAGGAGTGCAGGATCCTCAGCATGAGAAGATAATAACTGTGACTTCTAATGGAAGTATTCACAGCCCCAAGTTTCCGCACACATACCCGCGCAATACTGTACTAGTGTGGAGATTAGTAGCAGTAGATGAAAATGTATGGATACAGCTTACTTTTGATGAAAGATTTGGGCTTGAGGACCCAGAAGATGACATTTGCAAGTAAGTTACTTTTGCTTTAACTTAGAAAATATCTTAAAGAAGATGTGGGGGATGGAACAAGAGTATTGCTCAGGTTTTGCAAAAATGTTACACCTGCATGTCAAGATATTTATAAAAATGCATCTCTAATGTATTAGCTACTGATTTTCTTTTCCAGTGCTAGGAAAGCATTTCATGCTTGAAATATCATTTGAATGTCAAATATCCTGCTTTGATGTGTTCCTGGGGAGGTATTTCACACCAGTTTTTCCTTTCCAAGTAGGTTTTTTTTGCTTTATTTTTTCCCCCCTTTTTAGATTTTATTTTTTTACTACTCTGTACGTTTGATACTTGCTTCCAGTTTTTCTAATTAATTAGTCTTCATTTGTTTGTATATCTTGTATCAATTTTTTTAAATTTTATTTTTATATATTTTTTAACAAATTTGAGTTTCTTAGAGGTTACTTTTGAGCTTATTCTTATTTTGGGAGTCATGGTTCAAAACAGCTGGACAGATACCTTCTTCGTAATTCTGAAGAGAGTAATTGTCAAGGCCATGTCAAATATAATAAAATACCAAGTACAGTAAGTATATGTTTGCTCAGATGAGTGCACTCCCTTTTTAAATGAAAACTTAGCTTGCTTTTTCTTTTCTTTGCATATGGCAGAGTGAAGTGAAGTGAAAGAAAATCCAGGTAGGGTGACTCATTCGTCCACTTGCAAAGAAAAAAGTAAGATAAGTTAAAATATTTTTAATCTTATAACTTGAATAGTATTTTAATGGGAGTACATTTATTTTAAGTAAACAAGGTGATGAATACAAAAGTACTAGTCAAATTAAAAAGCAGTAATAAGCCACTCATAATCTTCACCCACTTGTAATCTTATCATGCTCATATTTGTGCATGTATAGCAGGCATCTGGATATATGCAAATCCTTATATGTGCACTTTTGAGGACACATTAGTCTTTTTAACTTTGAAGATACAACTCTCTGAAAAAGAAATTTTGTTGTTTTTAACAAAGAAAATGCAGAGGTAATGTTCCTATGTAGTTTAAATTCAGTAACAATGTCAGTAAAGGAAGGGAATATGTATCTTTTTTATGTGAAGTGAGTATAAATAATTGCCAAGTTAAGGAAATGAAAGTGCTGAGTTTAACTGCATAAAGCAATTCTGCACAGGCCAGTTAAGTTACTAAGTCATCAGAGTAATATCTCTTCATAAGTAATGTCTTGTTTATTAGCTCTTGTTCTTACCAAAATTATTTCATCTTCTTTCTACCTTCTGTAGAAAAGCTGAGGGTTTTTGTTGCCTACATTCTATTTACGACTCTGCTCTGTTTCTGCCATCTTGAAGGTCACAAATCAGTATTGTTGTTGCAAGAGTAATCAACAGTTTCTCAAGACCAAGTTTATATGACAAAGAACAGAATAAAATATAGAATCATGGAAACCTTAGAGTTGGAAAGGACCTCTGAAGGCCATCTAGTCCAACACCCCTGCAGTGAACAGGGACGCCACAGCTCCATCAGGTTGCCCAGGGCCTGATCCAGCCTGGCCTTGAAAATCTCCAGAGACAGGGCATCAACCATATCACTAAGCAACGTGTTTCAGTGCCTAACCCCCCTCACTGTAAATGACTTTTTTTCCTTATACCTAATCTAAATCTCCCCTCTTTGAGCTTGAAACCATTTCCCCTTGTTCACTCACCACAGACCCTGCAAAAGAGTCTGTCCCCTTCTTTCTGTAGCTCCCCTTTGGATACTGACAGGCCGCAATCAGGTCACCTTGCAGCCTTCTCTTCCCCAAGCTGAGCAGCCCCAGATCTCTGAGCCTGTCCTCATAGGAGAGGTGTTCTATTCTGTGGATCATGTTTTTGCCTGTGTCTGTGACTAGAAGCCAACATCTGGCTGGCTTGGCCATATTTGGATTTCTCCAAAGTCAGTTCTGACACTTCAGCTATTCTTGTCTAGAAGGATTTTAAAATCTTACAGGTACACTGAAGGTACCAGTTTAGCCTCCCTTTTAAATAGTTTCCTGAATCTGAATCTCATTATCCTGCACAGCTATTCTCCACTCCATTTTTACTTGCAATTCAACTCAGAAGATGTACTAACAAATTATTTACATTACAGCAAATTCTATGTTTATGCCATGAGAACCCAGTCTCACATGGAAGCATAATAACTTCCATAGTCCTAATTGCTGTGCAGATACTCACCAGTGTAATGAATAGCTGTTGGCTCTTTTTCTTTTGAAAAGTTTTAACTATGAGGGTGTTTTTTGTTTGTTTTTTGTTTGTTTTTAGAATAAACATCTGATTTTTTTTGCCCATATTTCTCCAGGTGACTCTTGCCCTGTCTTTACAATTGCAATAGCTTTACATTTCTGTAGTTCATCTCTGCACTGTTTAACATATGGCTAATGATTTATTAACAGTAATTCTACTTCACCTGCACTGGGTCCTCTCTGTGAGTAAAATTGTGAGAATCGTCCTGTGTCCTGTCAAAAGTGTACACAAAGTCCATTTTACATGTGAAACTCAATCCATGCATTTATTTCAGAATAATTGTTGCTCAATTGTTGCTTGTTGTCTGGAATTGTTGCTTTCTGTCTTTGAGAATATGCAATGACAAAAGTTTTACGATAAACTCCTCCAGTCATGAAGGCACACACTTAGCTTTCTTCCTTGAAGAATGTATGTTACAGTTGCCATTAATAAGCAGTCTGATGTTTCGAGTTGGTCATATACTGCAGCATTAACTAACAAAATTCTTTCTTATAATAGTAACATGTGCCAAACACACTCTCTTGCTGTGCACAGAATGGCTATAGTTGTTCATTTCAGTGCTGGTGGCAGCTGTTTGTTCTAATTATCAGATGATTCCAATCTGTTTGAATTTTATTATATGTAATAAAACACAGAAATGTGTTACAAATCCAAAGTACAATTACTATAGATAAGATTATAAGGATTAAAATACACAAGCGGAATGTGAAACTGAATGAATGTTGAATACTCTATGGCACTTGATACTCATCTTCATTTTAGGGAGGCTACATGCATTTACAAGTCTCTTCAGTCCTCTAGTGATTTGAAGTATGAACTATAGTCTGTTCTGTAGGCTTTCCTTTGTTTGTTTTTATGTGAAGCTTTTAGCAGCTGCATATGTGAATCTGTTGTTGCAGTTATATAAGTGAAGCATTTGTCTGTACAGTTTTGAATGAATCTTTAAAACTTGTCTAGTTAATGTGAAATATGTAGAACTTTTGCCTGTAGAAAATGAGTAAAGCTGAAGATGGCTGTCAGTGGTAACATGGGATAAAATCTGAGTAGTACTGTGACTGTTTTTGACTGTCCTCACATGAAATTAAATTTTTAAATCTTAATTCCAGGAATGTTCTTCCTCTGGCGGTACTTAGGAAGATGCTTTAAGATACAGAGCCACAGGCACTAAACTCATCACTTCCCTTTTCCCTAATGTTTCTGTATGGTACTCTCCTTCACTTCAGATCATTTGATCAAACTGTGCCCAAGCTGTTCTCTTCCATTCAGGGAACATCAAAGTTCTTAGGTTCCAGGAAACCATTTCCAAACTGCTTAAACAGCCCTATGTTCCTAATGAATGTATCATTAGCAAAGTGTTGACAAGAATTAAAAATCTTGAAGATTTGGCTCAGTCTGACAAGGCTGAAACAAGTATATTAAGAAAAAACATAAAGACACTGCCTGTAGTCAGTGGCTATGAAGAAGGAAAATATTTGCTTAGCTGTCTCTTTGACATAGATTATGTCAAATGCATACTATGCATTGGTGAGTTATGGTAAGCAGAATATAAAGGCTAAACATTTTGTTACAGGTTTTCTAAAGGGAGCTTTCCATGTAATGTAAGACCCAGTGGAGCACATGGAACTTCCTTTCTTTTAATTACAACAAAACTCTCCATCTAACATGTGGAGTTAAATACAGATTCACAGCTGCAGCTGCATGGTGTTTAAGTAGAACGATGATAGATATTTCACTTCTGTTTGGCCTGTGTCATGGTAACACCTAACTGCATCAACAGAGCATGTGCAGGAAAGAACAATTTTAGGATCTTTCTGTACTGCAACCTACAGGGGAAAAAAACCCATTCATATTGTTTTTCTTTTGCCTTGAGTGCATTGTAGAGACAATATTAATGTATGTACTAAGAACATACTATCAAACATCCAGAAAGAAACATAACTTCTTGACATTTGATGAGCTGTCCTTGCTGTCTGGCAGTCTTAAACACTTCTGATGGACTTTTTTGTTGCAAGAGTGACACTACCTGTGCAAGGCTACAGATAGTGAAGTTACCACAAAGTTCAAGTTGTCAGTGTTCGTGGTGACTCATGTCACTAAGTAGATAGGCTGCTGGTTTCTTTGAGGTTTTTTGTTTGTTTTTCTCATTTTGAACTTCCAGGGTTTGCTGTTGGTACCTTCATTTGAAAACTCAGAAGGCAGGCAGGAGTCCTCCAAAATCTCTAAGACTTCAAATTATGGAGAAAAATAAAAACACAAAACCAAACCAGACTGAGAACATAGATGAACATTTTAGTGAAGGCTAGTCCCTAAAGCTCTTTTCATACTGCTGTTGCCTTAGATTTTCAATGGGTTCAGTTTTAATGACCTGGTGTATATTCTATGCACATAGATGGCCTCAGTTCTACTTAGATGATTCCACATATCTGTGATACTTAAATGTCTCCTTCATCAGTGGCTATATATATATATTTATAAGCATAAATAAAGTAATATTAAAGTTAAAATCCATTATAGCTTTGTTCTACATTTAGATCCGTTTGTATAGAAATTATTCCATTAACAACTGGAATAAGAAAAAAGCTTACGAGTCTTTCATTTCCAATTTCATTTTACCTTTTTTTTTTTTTTTCCAACATATAAACCCCTTGTTAATCACTTTTATTCAAAGTCTGAAAGGGGGGGTCATATAATTTAAACAGCCAGAATGGGTTCTAGAATTCAAGAGCCTTAGATTAAGTGAAATACTGATAAGAAGGAATTATTATGAAACAGGTGATTTAAGCTGACGTCCTTGGTAGCAACATTGATGTCCTGCTGCTGGCAGGGAGGTGGCATTTTAGGAGCAATGTGTGGCACATTGCCACAAGGCTTGAGTGAAGGTGGAGTATTTTTCCACTTGTTATTATTATTTTTTCTTGATTTCTATTTGCTCAGCCCATTTGTTGCAGGCCAGCTGAGTAGTGGTAGCATTTCAAGAGAGGTTTAAATGCTGAATGGATTCAAAGGGAGGATGAGAGTGGAGTGTGGGGATCAAAGTTTTTAAGAAGTTAAATTAATTTGGCACCAGAGTCTTTCGATTATCTAAACCTTTCTTTTACATATAAAGAAAAAAATCAGTAGTGCAAAGGTTGTTTATTTCATACGAGTTTCATTCTAACAATATCATTTCAATTTAATGAATGCAGAGGAATCCAATACACTCATGCATCCTACTTGCCTACAGGAAAGCTGGGCAGGGATTTTTTATAAGGGCAGGTAGCAACAGGATGAGGGGAAATGGCTTTAAACCAGAAGCGGGTAGATTTAGACTACATATTAGGAAGAAATTCTTTCCTGTGAGGGTGGTGAGGCACTGGAACAGGTTGCCCAGCGAGGTCATGGGTGCCCCCTCCCTGGAGGCATTCAAGGCCAGGCTGGATGGGGCTGTGAGCAACCTGGTCTAGAGGGAGGTGTCCCTGCTTATAGCAGGAGGGTTGGAACTAGATGATCTTAAAGGGCCCTTCCAACACAAACCATTCTATGATTCTATGATTCTGTGTTTTGAAGAAAAGCGGAGTATCTTTCTCCATCAGAAGAAGTCACTGTATCTGTTTCTGTCAGTCTGCTTTAGGCTCACTTCTGAAGTTAAATACAAGGAAAATTTATCTCTGTTCCGAATTGGACAAAAAATGTGGTTCCTTTTATTTACTAATTTACTGTAGAAAGATGTTTCTTTTGAATATTCCAGAAAATTCATATCTTTGATTCCCAAATGATGATTTGTACAGTAACTCATCCTTGAGCTGGTCCTATCCTGCTCTTTAACTGCTGTCAGTAGTTGGTGCTGGCAGAGGCATGTCCTGTGCCCAGAAGAGGCTGCAGTCAGTGGAAGCTGCAGAGTAGGGAAGGCTGAGTTAAACCTCTTCTAAGCTCCTGCTGTGATGAAACTCTGCACTACAATTGCCCATGTATGCTCAAAGTGGATGGATTCATGCAAAGGAGAGGATCATGATTAACCTCATGGCAGAAGAGAAAAATATTACCCAATTTTGTAATCTGAATTTGGCTTCTAAATATAAGCATTCGTTTAGGTTCTCTACTGCATATTAAAAGTCATTTAATACCATTTATATGATAATAAGTTTGTAAATGTGACAAAGCAAATATTGCAGTAAAAGAAGATAAAACTCAAGTAGTACAGTTGTTGCCAAGACTACTCTTGAGCTTCTAAAAAGCTTCTAAAAAGACTAAACTCCCTTCTGTATAAACGGTTTATAGCTGCAAAGTTGTACTCTGTAAGCAAATCAAAGTTCAGCACAAGAAAGGAAAATAGAAAAGGTGCTTCCGTGGTCTGAATGGAGGACAGCACAGCCTGCACAGCATGATGAGGAGCACATGCTACACAAACTTAGGGACTGTTGTGGCATTCTTGCTTACCAACTTTTTTCCTCCTTTAAAGTAAATCCAGCGTTCATTTTTAATATCTGCTATTACCAGCGGATGCTATAACAGATCCTATTTTGCAAGTAATTTAAAATCAATTTTCACAGCTCTGATGAGTGCTAGGAGAGTGATTGCTGCTGAGTGGGTAGTTGACATAATCCCCTACTCTTTCTTCACAACAGAGACTATCACTCGTTGATTTAGAAAACATTTTATGCTCCTTAATATTCCTTCTTGGTCCTCTCAATGTCAAGCAAGCTGTTTGAATAAAGTAAACTGTGTCCACAGTATCAAAATATTTTTGTAAACAATCCTAATCCTAATTTATTGCTTCTAAAATTGTTTCATGTTACCATAGCTGGCTCTGTTTCCAGTGGCATAAAGTAATTTCCTCTGAAAATGAGTGTGGCACTGCTAGGTCTTACTTGTCTCTGGGATGCTCTGGGAACAACTACTGCTAATGGAGTTCTCTGCTCCTTCCCCAGAGTAGGAGTAAATGAGTACTGGTGTGTGTGTGTGGGGGGGGGTGAACCAATGCACACTGTGAGCTATGGCTGCCTGAGCTGAGGTGTGTAGGCTCACCATGCAGCCACCTGCACTTCTCAGCATGCGTCTCTCAAGTACCTGAAGTCCAGAGAAATGCCAGCACTGAAGGCAGGCCCAACAGTGTAACCTGAAGTTTCTGTGTATAGTCTCCTAGTGTTCAGTTACACACAGCATGCACTCCTTCCCTGATGTTTTTTCTGGTTACTGAAGGTCTATGTACAGTTAAGCCAGGAGGCTTGCTGTCAGGTTTACAAGCAGCTTTCCCCTGCTTAGAGCCAGGAAGATGGTGAAGGGTCTTGTGGGTGAGATGCATGAGGAGCAGCTGAGTCCCTTGATTTGTTCAGCCCAGAGCAGAGGAGGCTGATGAGGCCTCATGGCTGCCTATAGGCAGTGGCCATATTTGCAGGCTGCCAGAGTTCAAGAAGCATCTGAACCATGCTTTCAATCATATAGTCTGATTTTTGGATTATCAGGATATTTGGGAAGATGCATTTGGAAGAGATACTGCAAAAAACAGGATTACTTATTCGGAAAAAGGATAGATGGTCATGTGTGAGTATCCCATGGTGTTTACAATGTAAAATAAATAGATATTTTTCTCTTTCTGACAATAAAACAAGCTAGCAGCAATTATTAGGAAGTTCTGTTTTGTACCGGCCTCTTATTGGTATGCTGTGGCTGGATTAAAAATAGGTCTGCATAATTTTATGTCCATTAATTTATAACTAGGTAAGCTGAAGTGAGAGGAAACTCCTTGCATGCTTTAGGTGTAAACTGATCTCCTGCTAGGGTTGGGAACACATTTTTCTACCTCATGCAGTGTTTTGCAACTCCTCAGTTACATTAGAGGGATTTTTCACTTTCTGTTCAAGTAGCAGTTATTAGCCTGTCCTGAAGCAGGATATTGGATTTGGTGATAAATGGGCTGTGCTGGATTGGTAAATCCTGTGTGCTACTGTAGCAGGCAAGAAACCATATGTAGTTGTATCACTAAACAAAAGAAGTGTTTTCATTTAAATAAGCCTAGGCAGAGCCCCACTCTCCAGTGAGGAGGCAAGAAGGAGGAAAAATGAAGAGGAGAGACTTGACCAGGTGCATGATGCTGCTGTGTATCAGGGGAGGAGTGCTGCCTGCACTGCTCTGCGAGAGTCTTCATGTGCTTAAAATACCCCTAAGGAACGTTGTTGCTGTGTTCTAAAATTTACTTGTGGATATCACTAAGAAGTTTCTTAACCGGTAGTTTTCACATCATTGACTCAATCAAAAAACATATTTATGGATTCAGAGAAGCTGAAGGAGGTGCACTGACTATGGTGAGCAGCGTGAGTACAGGTGGCATCAGAAATACTTCAGAAAGCTAACAATCAGTCTTAAAAAAGGAGTCTTTTTCCCTTCATACCTCCACTTTTTTATCTACATGATCATAGTATAACTTTCTGTATCCTAAGATTGTTATTCAAGTGATTGAGAAAAAAGTCTCATTAGAAATTATACTTGTGTAAATTAGGTTCGTGGCACAGGCTATCTAGATCTGTGTTCTGTGGTTGCCGTATTCCTGAAAGCACTTATTTACACATTTTATCTGTATGGCAAGTTTAACGTATAATTAAATAATTAAATAATTAAATAATTACTGGGTTGCTGTCTGAGTATAGAATTATTTTGGCTTAGAACCTGAAGAAGATTTGCCAGTGCATCTAGTTTGCAATTTCCTATTCTTGTGGAAAAGTTAATGCCCTTTCTTCCCCATGAGGCCAAAGTTATCTTCATGGTCTGCAGTATTCACATGCTTAAGCTGGAGATACTTGAGAGTGTTCACCAGTGCACATAAATGCCAGTCACCATGATTTATTTTCACATTGTGTTTGTGTGCCAATGCACTGCTCGTAAGGGAAAGGATGTGTATTCAGCAGTACTTCATTTATGAATTAGCACCAAAATAAGGGATGAATTGTCTTTTTTCTTTAATGTACTGCTTTGTTTCCAAGAGACAAAAGCTAAGCTACTACATGAAAGGTAGGTGCCTCAGCAGATCCATAGAAAATGGAAACATGTTTTCTGCTATACAGGAGAACAGTTACGCAACAGGTATTTTCTCCAAATCAGACAACCATATTGCATCTTCTCCTTCCCTTAAAAAGTGTTCGGCTGTTTGAAGAGTAGCATTTTGGGGTTTAAACTGTCTCATTTTTTCCTTTCACTTGTAGTGTTGCATAGTCATTATCAAAGCAGTTTACAGTGAGTGAAGGGGAAGGAAACTACAGTCTAAGGATTAAACTTTTTTTTTTCTTTAATGTGTCCTGAATAGCAAGATAGAAATACAGAAGGAATTGTGCAGTTCTGTTGGAAGCCTCAGGGTGTTATTAACCAGTATGAGGAAAGATGAAATAGAGAGAGCCATAGCAACCATATAACATTTGTGAATGAATATGTGTTTCCATAAGACGGCTCCTAATGTACAGCACCGCATATTCTAAAATAGATGTATTCATTGTAGGTTGGCACAGAAACTACAATCCATATTTGGGGAATGGAAGTTAGAAATGTTCTCTGTTTATACTTTGAGTATCTTTGTTTCATGAAAAATGTAGACATGGAAAGATACTTGTTGTTTTATATAATATACTCATTTGCTGTATTGGCTAAAAGTGAAGTTTATTGCTGGATGTGATGTTTGTGTATAATTAAACATCATTTTCTGAGTACGAAAAGCTGACCTCATCACTTTATTTATATCGGTTATTTCTGGGTATGCTATTTCTTAACAGTGACTGTTAAAACACAGTATGTGTAGGATCAACAGATACAGTTACAACTATGGAAATTCATTTTGCATCAAATTGTTGCTGTTTCAACGCTGTCTCTTTTTACATTAAAACACCAAGCATAACAGAAATTGTAAGCTGCTAAGGGGAACATGACTCATTTCTTAACTGTTGGCTCATCTGCTATCCTCTTTGATGGCTCTGTTAAGTTTTCCCAAAGAGGCTTGGGGAAACTGCCAGTGCTGTGCACCTCAGCAACTGGAGTCAATTGACTCCAGGTGCCTTTGATTTTTTTTGCAGACTTCCTTTTTGTAAAGGCATTATCAAGAGGGAATATACAAAATATTTTACATTTTCTATCTGGTAGTCTTTGAAAAACAGGTTTCTTCTAATACCTCGTCTTTACTGTCATTCAAAGTAGCCCCCAGTCAATAGTTTCTGTTCATGTCAAATGAATTTAGTTCTATTGAGGATTTATAGAACCATAGAATGTATCATAGAATGGCTTGGACTGGAAGGTCCTTGAGGTGGGCAAGGACACCTCCCACTAGATCAGGTTGGCCAGGGCCCATCCAATCTGGCCTTGAACATCTCCAGGCATCTCCATCTCCATGGCTTCTCTGTACAACCTGTTCAGTTCCTCACCACAGTCTGAGTAAAGAATTTATTCCTAACGTCTAACTGAAATCTTCCCTCTTTTAGTTTAAAAACATTCTCTCTGTTGAGTATTTGTTGGTGCTGCCCACAGGGTCAATACTTCAGCCAAGGTCCCCTTTCCCTTCCTTTCTTCCAGGAAACTTTGCTTTCTGTCTCCTTTGAGGTTTTTTTTTCCTTACCTCTGGTGGCAGGTTCAGTTACTAACAGCAAAATTGTACAGATATGCAGTGTTCAAGGTCTGTAATTTCAGGAACATTTTATCTACTTGTTAGTGGTGGGCTTAACTGATGGGCCAATCTTTCCCAGTCTGAGGTTCAGGTGGATATAGTTTACTGGCAATAAATACAAAATACTATAAAATAAATGAATGCATTTGAAAGGTGAAGGAATTAAATAGGTATTCTGAAGCTTGCAGGCATGTGTAACAGTTGTACTGCTTGGCAACACTAGAGGAGAAAAGTTACCAAAACTAAGATTTCGTCTTACACAACTTGAAAAATAGTGTGCATGTACCTGCAATTTCATTATTACCTACTATTTTATTTCTTTTAGCATTTTTATTTTGATTTCACACGATATCTTCTTCCTCTGTGCATAAGTCTTTGAGGAACATTTCCTTTAGTCTTCATGGGAGGGGCAGTACAGGTGACAGAAAAGAAGTTCTCCTCCTGTTGAAACAATGGCACAGTGTGTGCTCTTCTTCCTACAATTATACTGCTGCAGTAGAGTAGGTTTGTAGTTTGCCTGAAATCCACTTTTATTTCTCTGACTCAGAGTGTCACTATCCTTCTATGCTTTTTTCCTTCTTGGGATCCTTCCATTTTCTCTCCATTCTTCATTGTGAACTTTGCATTCTCCATGTCTCATCCTGTGATTTTTGCTGGAGGCTACACAATGCCTTGACCTATGGGCAATAAACAGATTGGTTCTGCCATCAGGTGCCATGGATTTGAGTGCCTCTGTTGTGCTCCAGTATTCCCTTTTCCACCCAGATAAATGTGAATTTTCCCATTGAAGTGTTGCTGGAGATTTCTGTTGATAGAGGAAGGCTTCCAGAATTTGTTACAAGTGAGGCACACAAACTTTGAAAGAAAAAAGTCTTCAAGCTAAATGCTTGGCCTCTCTTTCCTCTCTAAATGTAGTGTTTATTTCACAAAGAACAACATGATTAGTTGCAGCTGTGATTTAACTGATCTAAGAGGTGAAGAGTACGTGAGGTATTGCCAGTGCCTTGACACTTCTGTGTGTAGAACAATACAGTTTAACTTGAACGATGGAAACTGAAGTTTTATCCTTTTGAAATTTTGTTTAGAAAAAGACCACAATGATATTTTCAGGATGACAGTTCTTAGTAACTTCTATTGTTTCCAAAATGAAGCTGCCCAAATATAAACCATCAACGTTCTATTCAATAACAGTTTGTCTAGTGAACTGACAGAGGATCTTCAGTATTTTCGGTCCAAGTCTGAGGTAGGTATTTTTGTGTGCTGTCCCAGCATAGGGAAAACCTTGAGATTCCTAATGCTTTTCAACAAAATAGAATAGAAATACTCCAGCATCCCACAGGGAAAAAATGTCAGGGGTTGCTGTCAACTACATGTCACTTAGTGGAAAAAAAAAAAAAAAGAAGTCAATGCTCATCAAAGGAGGGAAGGAAAAATGCATTTCACTTTTCTCATGGTGAGTGTGTTAGCTTTTTGTCTAGCATACATCTATATCAGATGGAAAGATCCGGTGTCACCAATATGACAAAATATTTTACTATGAGGATTTCTGCTCCTTACATTCATTGATACATTTGTGGGATTCTGAAGACAGAGGGAAGCCACACAAAGGTCACAAAACTGTAAGCCAAGGTAAACACTGTGTCAGAAAATATTTAGCAAATGGTGTAAACCACAGAAAAAAATGAGAAAGGAGAGGAAAACACATTCCCTTAGAGAATACGTTTCCTGGTTTGAAAAGTATTGAAGTTCAGAGTCCCTTACATTACCTCTTTGTCCTTTTCAAATAAATTGCCTTTGTTCAGGTTGTTAATTCAATTCAGAGTCCTGGGCACCTAGCCATAGGGAAGAGGAATACATATTCTGCAAGTTATGTATGGGAAGGCACAATGGGAATCGTTGACTAAAGACAAATGCACCTTTCGTCCCTGGATAAGAGATGAGACTACCTGTTAGTCAGAACTTTACTGAATATGGATATGTATGAGTGTTTCTTTACTCATTGTGCCACAGAGGATTGTGTTTTCTGGTTTGTACACTGCACAAAAAGGATTATTTGGTTAAATGAGCATTTTAACTATTTTTTTAAACTCCATTGTGAATAGAAAAAAGGTTTCTGTTTCTCAATTCTTGGTTATTTATCCAAGTTTTCTTACTTCCTTTGCTTAAGCTTCCCTTACTGGGAAATTAGGTGGCTGTGATATTGTCCCTGCCAGTTTTAATCCTGTGACAAGAAGCCTCAGAACTGTGCAGTGCAGTCTTGTAAATGCTAAAGCATCTGAACCAGTTTGCTTTGTTGTGTTTTGCAGCAAGTTCTATCTTCAGTCAACATGCCCAGGAAATGTGTGAGGGGCTTTTTTTGGTTGATGCGAAATTTGTTTCACTTTTACTTCAGGGGTACAGTGAGAGCAAAGATGCAATAGAAAGTGCTGTGTAAGTTATGGCAGAAGCACTAATGCCTGTACTATATTTGACCCCCTAAAAACATCTGAAGTTGAAGTTGTTAAAATAATGATTACATTATTAACTCTTTACAAATCAGAAAAATAGATAATTATCTCACTGGAGACATACAAAGATGGAAATTGGAAATGTTGTAATCCAATCACTGTTGAAACACACCACACACCACCTCACTGTTTTCACATCCACATTCAGCAAGTGTTGGTGAATGTCAGTGGGTGCCGTTTTATCCACATGGAGCAATTTAGTGCCACATACTTCTATGTCAGACACCATTCTCTCAGACTGCCCCTCTACTGCCATCTGTCACACGGCACCAACATGTAATGAAATATTGGTGGGAACGTTCAGCCTCTACTGCCGTACCACCCAACACCCGCCTCTGATGTTGTGAGCCAGCAGAATAAAATAAGAGCATTACTTTCAGAGCAGCCCTCATATGATAAAATTTAGTGCTCAAAATCAATTTAGTAAATATGGTGAGCTTCGAAGTCTTACTGCAATTAACGTACACATTGTCTTTGTAATAAGTTGTAAACCTAATCATAAAGTTAAAGCAGTTTTGAATCGGTTAAAGGAATTAGTGTTTCACTGGAAAAAATATGGTGATGAAGCAATTAGTATCATAAGTTCAGCAAAGATTTAAAACTATGGGACTTGGTAGTAATGCATTTTGAACACAGTTAATGAGCATATTCATTGCATTCATTTTTAATTAAGTGGAAAAAATACTGGTCCTTTAAATGGAGATAATAAATGTGCAAGTCAGTCTTGCACAAACATGCAACACTAGAATTTATTACCTGCTGTCTAACTAGGGAACTGGGAGTCATTATAAAGATTAGATTTACTGAAAAAAAGATTGAGAAAAAGCTTCAGTAGAAAATGTTTGAGGTAATAATTTTCACATTAAATTTTTCTTGGCAGAGTGAGAGTGAGTTTTCCTTTTTAAAATACGGTTATTTGCTGTCATCAGAGCTAGTAGGACTGTTTGTACCCTTAAAAAAGATTCAATAATATTTACCAACTTAGATTTCTATGAGAAATACATTCAGTTTACAACTAGAGCTGTGAGAGAGCAGAATAATCTCCAAAATGTCGAAACTTTCCTAGAGGTGTGTTCAGGCTGGGCTTAGAAGAGCAGAGGTGCTGTGGTCATGTAGCAGAGCAGTGGCTGAGGCAGCAGTAAGCTTCCCAAAGCCAGCTGGGGCCCGAGGGTTGCACTCCTACCTTTCTGAGCCCAGGAGCATTGCTGCTCACAGGTTTTCAAGCTGTACAGCAGGGGAAAAGTGACAGAAATTCCTACTGTTTATGTTGTCATTAGGCAGCTGGGGAACTGACATGAAACAGGTTAAAATATTAAAACCAGACATGCCTTCTAGAGCGGTGGTTTTCAATGTTTTTATGGCTTGAGAACCCCCTAAACATTCTCCAGTGGAAGCAAGGACCTTTGTGTGGTGTATTAAAGCTTATGGGTGACAACTGACGGGCGTTTCTTAGTTACCTTTCATGGACCTATTTGAAGTTGTTCACAGATCCCCACGGATACCCAGACCACACGTTAAAAACCAATGAAACTAAATCAAACCTTTTATGTTCTGTTCTTTCAAAGCTCCCAACTCATATATCTCCTGTCAGTATTACCGACATATCAGGTTCTTTCTGACACATGGTGCGTTTATGTTTTTGCTTAACAAGCGTCTCACTGGGATATGCATAAGCTCCAAATGTGCTTCCAAGTTTCCCTAAACCACCTTAACCTTCCGGAGCTTACTCATCCCTGGTATTACAAGGGGGCAAGATTTCATTACCAAAAGCCTCTGAACTTTCACTGGCAACATGCAATATATTTCCAATGATATTACTGTGCCACACATAAGTAATTCCAGTTTTTTTGTCTGACTTCTTTCTGCCCCATCCTGCATATCCTAATTGTTCCCCATAAAAGGAACAGGCCAAATCACACTCGTGGTCTATTCAAAATGCAACTCTGCTCTTATTTCTTTAACCTCACTGCATGATTTTATTATGTGTTTAAGCCAGTAGCAAGTTGGAGACTTTTTTTAAAAGAGCTAACTTTGGTAGTATACTTTTAGCATTTAAAAATAATAAAAATATCATAAAAAATTCAGTTTGTGGATTAAAATAGGATGTTTGTAGAAATTTATCGGTAAATAAACATGTAATTTTCTTTTCTGTTCAGGTATGACTTTGTAGAAGTTGAAGAACCTAGTGATGGCACTGTGTTAGGGCGCTGGTGTGGTTCCAGTAGTGTGCCAAGCAGACAAATCTCCAAAGGAAACCAGATCAGAATAAGATTTGTGTCTGATGAATATTTTCCTTCTCAACCTGGATTCTGCATCCATTATACACTTCTTGTGCCAGTAAGTAACATGTTTCAGGAACATTTCAGAAAAATAACATCTTTGAAGTGGTAGCTCAAAAGAATCCTTACGTAGTTTAGGGTTAATTACTGTTTATTTCTTCGTAATAATAATAATGAATAATTTGTCTGCCAGAATTGTATGTTTTGCTCTTTAACTAGCTGAGTGTTTTTGTGGTTGATCTTGGATGGCTTTGGACTGGGAAGCTGATGGCTCAGTTGTTTATATGGAAACTCGAATAAAATGTTTGCATTCCTATTACGGTGCTGTGAAAAGGCAACATTTTCTTGCTTTGAGATGAACAAATTCAGCATAAGAATCAGCTGTGTGACATATAAAGAGCGCTGAGTAGTTACAAATGAGACTGAAGAAATTTATGTTCTTCTTAGTCAGCTACTCCGTACACACTTGTAACTCACAGGTACCAAACACTAATCGTTGTCTGAAGTATGGCTGCTTTCACTGTCAACAGATTTCTTTTTTTCAACACGTGAAAGATCTGTGCTAGCAAAACAACATTTATAAGTTTGTAGGGATGAGATAATGTTCTGAAATTCAGGATTGAGCGGAACAGGAGTTGACTTGTTTTAGAATAGATATTCCATATTTAAAGAGAGTAAGGAATATTTTTGTTGCAACCTTTATAATTCACTTTGTGAATCTCCTCAGTCATCTTGTGGTTTGTGGTATTTGGTTAGTGTAAAACGTCTGCAAGCTCAATAAAAAAACTGATCAAAAGAATCCATGTTGTAAGCCCGCTGACATGCACTTCACTCGATGCATTTGACTTACTTAACTTCTTTCTCCATTTTTGCCTGTTGTCCTCCTTCACTAGACTTCATTTATTGAGGCGAATCGAAGAATAATTCTGTGCATCTTTTGATAACACCTCATCTCCTATCTTATTTGTTTAGTACACTGGTAGTGAAGTCATTTCAGTGCAGTATTGTATATATACATGCTGTTTCCTGTTGTATGCCTCTCAGTATTTGTAAATATTTAGGCCTAAGTAATATTTCTAAAATGATTAAGGGCAACTCTGTTTGACTCTTTTGTAAGTTAGATGAATGAATTTTGAAATCAAATAACATGTCAGTCAGTCTCCAAACCATCTCGGAGTATGGCCAGGTTTAAACTTCTTATACCAAAGGGCAGAAGGTACTGAGTTTGTTTACTTTTAGAAAACAGTAAAAGAAAATCCCTAAATAGATGTTGTGCGAGCTGATGCCAGATTTCATTGCAGTTGCTCCATTATTACATCCTACCTGCTGCATGTTTATCTTACTTGTGTTTGATCAAATTTTTCTGGAATGGTTTAAACAAATGCACCTAAAACTACCAGAATATTCATGTAATTATATTCATGTGATGCTGGACTGGGTTTATTCCTTTATACCTGATGGGAAAAAGTTTTATATTATTAACACTTGCAAAAGTAATTGTTAATTTTCAGAATATTTAGATCACTAACCATAAACATTTATTTAGTAGACAAAAACAGAGACTCCTGGCATTGTATTATGCCTTATCTTAGTCCTTCTTTTCCTCCATTAATGAAGTTTATATGCCTAAGAAATATGCATGCAAACTGTTACAGAAAACAAGCTATTTTATCTGTCATGTGTGTAAGAGGAAAAGAGCAGTCCCCATCATGCCACAGGAATGCAGAGCTAGCTTCAAAACGCGTGGTATAACAACTGTTCAAAGGTTTGTGAGAATTGCTTTCCAAATTTCTAATGGAGAGATTTTGAAGAAAAATCTTTTTTGTAAGCCATGGAAAATACAGTTTCACATTTCAGACTGCATAATTAACTGTATAGATTGTAAATGCAATCCTTATTGATAAGTTGCAGGATTAGACCTGCTTCTGGTTTTCAAGCATAGAAAACTGAAGGCTCTCTCTCTCTCTCTCTCTCTCTCTCTCTTTAATTGTTTATGCATATATATGTAATGCTATATCATCCTACATTTCAAGATAAGTTAAAATTTACAGCTTCTCCCATTCACGTGAAAGATGTCAGCTACAGGAATGAGTGTAGTTTTTAAATGATTCTTGCAAAAAACATCACTGGTTTGCTTAGTGATTCACTTTTATGAATTGGTCCTAAACAGTTAATTTTTTTTTTCATTTTTTAAGAAAAGGGGGAGGAGGAGATGCCTGGTAGACTAGCAGTGAGAGATTGTTTGGGGAGAAATGAAGCAAAACTGAAATAAAACAGTGCAAGCTTGTTTCTGTATTTGGAGGCCACACACGGAGAGGGGCACTGGACACATTTTCAGGTCTTTTAAAGAGCAAGAGAAATAGCTTTGTTTAAGCCTCCTGTAATTTATTGTATATATATATTTTAACTTTGTATATTATAGTTCAAACTAACTTTTCCTATGATTAATAACTAGAGGGAGAATGGCTATTGATCTGATTACTTTACTTCTAGGATTTAGCCACTCAAAAGTACTACCGGCAGTTCCAATGGCATTCAGTGCAACATAGCTTTACAGAAACATTTAACACAGGATTACAAGGCACTGCTTAAAAGCCGTGGATATGCTGCATATAAGCAGAACGTTTCCTGAGACAATCACACAGTTTTTCTTGAGGATCTAGATAACTGCAGTTTAATTATTTGATTTTCTTCCATTTTAAATTGTGTATCATGGGTACATCTTAGAAGAATGTTCTCTAATTTTGGTTTAACTCTCTCTTTCTTTTTTAACTATGTTCTTTTGTTGCAAGTTAATTGGAACACTGTAAAGTGCAAGGAAGTGTTGAAAAAGCTTATTTTTGCTAAGAAAATTTAGCATGTGTTATTTCTGAATTCTCCTGCTACTTTCAGCACAATTGTTATTCTTAGGAACTCTTTTCATGCTATACCCTGTCACTTAGTCAGTGCTTACTGGTGAGCTGCATTATTCACTAAGGGCTGTTTAGTGGTTGTTCTGCATTTTGGCTGTTCAGCTATGCGTTTATTAAAAGTCATGTATTTGGCGGTGTTATATAATCCAAAACCACCTAGAAATATACTGTGAAAATCCATATTTCATTTCTTTTCCCTTCCTTCTCACTTGCCCCCACTTACAGGTCTAATCCATATAGTAGCCATATGCAATTGAGGGGAAACCTCATGAACTTCCACAATATGTGTTTGGGCTTCAGTCTTTCTAGTGACTTGTTTAGTTTAAATTATGTCAGTTACAAGTTTGGCATAGAAAACTTGATGTAATAAAGCCCATTGTTACTTGGGGGAGCGAGTGAATGGGATACTTGATGCCTGAGGTGCCATTAAGGAATGCATGACTGATTGCCAAAGTAGTTATTAATTATTCAGGGCACTCAAAACAAAGCAGCTCCAGTTAAAGTCGAAGCTGGGGGTGACTGTATTCCCCTTCTTTTTTGGCATATGGCAGCATGTCATTTGTCATGGAAGATCATGCCAAAAATCTTTGCTAAGAGCAGACTTAACCCTCTTTTCTGCAAGTGAAGACAAGTAGCAAAATCTAAAAGGAGTCTTAACAGACTGACCTGGTTTAAAAGTAACTTGGAAGGTGTTTTGTGATTTTGGTGCAGTACCTGTATGGCTACCTGGGTTTCAATCCAAAAGAGATTATGTTCTTTGATGGAGAGATGATGACAGTAATAGTCTTGCTGATAACTGTAAGGAACTGTTAACTTGCTGTTAACTTCAGGAAAAAGGACTAATATTCCTCAGGTAATCTGTTTAATGCCATATAATAATAGTTACTTTATTTCATCTGAATTGTCTAAACTTTATTTTTTTTAGGGTTGATCATGTTAATTTTGTTTGTGGAATCTTTTTAAATCGAGAATGTTTAATGAGGAAATGCTGATAAAATGTAAATAGTTGTAGAAAAATGTATACTAACAAGAGAGAAAGGAAAGCTCTTACCTGGCTTTCCCTTTCATCCATTTCAGAGATGTCAGATATGTATGGGTTACAGCAGGACCAAAGACCAAGAGAGGCCTAATTTTGGCTGCAATAACTGAAAACCCATCCAGAAACATCACAAAGAATATTGTTGATCTCCTGAACAAAGGTGAAGGAAAGACGTTAGCTCAAGAAGTAATCAAAAGTATTTGGAAAAGAAACAATACGATTTTAGGGGTTTTTTGAGCCAGATCCAAGGTTGTATGAAACAGCAGGAGAGTATGTAAGTGTTAGGTAGTGCTTTGGATGGCTACATGAGAAGAAAGAGGACTGTGAAAATCCTTTATGCATTCAGAAAGACTCTTAAGTATAAACTCTGTGTTCAGAGTTTCCACTATGTATGGTGAATCCTAAGCTCAAATAAATCAACAGACTCCTAAAGATGCTCAAGCATGTAAATCCCGTGATTCAGTTTTTGTCTGTGGCAGAGAATGATGTGTTGCAAGTCAGAGAGGTTTTTGGACTAAGTTTTCCTTTGGGGATTTCATTTTGCATTAGGTCTAAGCTGAGGACTGGAGAGAAATTCCCTTTAAATTTTTTACATGGGATATGAAAGATTACCCAGAAATACATAGATAAGTGGGACATGCTTCAGGGTTAGTTCTTAAAATTCAAAAAACTAGAGAGAATACAAAAATGAGAATGACTATTATTCAGTATGTTAACTATGATGAAAGGAAAATGATCTTTTATCAGTCAATAATAATAAAAGCAAACATTTAATGCGTTACGCTTGCAGGGATGTGAATTTGAAAATGTGTTATTTGGCAGAGTTAGGAGTAAGGCTAAGTTTCTACACCTTTCATCATTTCTCAGGTATCAGGATGTCTTTAAATCAAAGGTTGTCTACCCCAGGAATCTGTTGCCAGTGGTGGTCATAAATGGATGATCAGGGAGCACTTAAGAAGAGGGCAAGCAGATGTGAGGGCTGGAGCACCTCCCCTACGAAGACAGGCTGAGGGAGCTGGGCTTGTTCAGCCTGGAGAAAAGAAGGCTGCAGGGTGACCTAATAGCAGCCTTTCAGTACCTAAAGGAAGCCTATAAACAGGAGGGGAGTAAACTCTTTGAAAGGGTAGATGACAGCAGGACAAGGGGAAATGGTTTTAAGTTGAAGGAGGGAAGATTTAGGTTGGATATCAGGGGGAAGTTCTTTACTATGAGAGTGGTGAGGTGCTGGCACAGGCTGCCCAGAGAGGTTGTGGATGCCCCGTCCCTGGAGGTGTTCAAGGTCAGGTTGGATGGGGCCCTGGGCAGGCTGGTCTAGTATTAAATGTGGAGGTTGGTGGCCCTGCCTGTGGCAGGAGGGGTTGGAGATTTATGATCCTTGAGGGCCCTTCCAACCCGGGCCATTCTGCGATTCTGTGATTCCTCATCTGTGATTCCTATTCTGCCCCACTTGTAAGCTATTTTCTGCCGAAGGGAGAGAATTCCCAGAACCTGTATGCTTTATTTGTTTAGTAATCTGCAGCCAACCTTCCTTGCCAATAATTGTCCAGTTTCCCAGACAAGGGCCTAGGCAAGATTCATGCCTTCACAACATCCTTTGATAAAAAGTCTTACAGGTCTATCATATATTTACATGAAGAACCACTTCCTTTTGTTTGTTGAGCCATGCTACCAGCAGCCTCATGTGATGGCCTCTAGTTCTTACAGTGGAAGAAACAGAACAGTTGTTCCCACCCACCTTTTTCATACTGTGTTAGCCCTTTTCTTACTGATTAATCCTAGACAGTTTAATCATTCTTTATCAGCAAACCATTACAAAGCTTTCATCATTCTTTTTGCGCCCTTTTGGACCCTTTTGAAATTGCAAGGTGTTGGAGATAACTGTACAGAATTTGCTAATAGCAAGAGATCTGTGTCAGAATCAGTCATATCAGAATGATAGCAAAGTAAACCAGAATTTGTCATATAGCAAAAGTCATGGAGGGAGACTTCTCAGGGACGGGGTAGCAGGTGGCGTTCTTGAGGGGTGTTAGGTCATGGAGAGCAGCAGCAGGGTAGCAGATGGTGAGATGGAAGTAAGATAGAAAGCTACATTTGGAGCACCTCTGGAATTGGTAAATGGAGTAATTGCCAGGATCATGTGAAGTTCATGTTGATGCTTCACTTTTCAGTGTTTAACTCTTCACTTCTCACAAACTTGTATGAGGTTGTTAAGTCTCTAGCCCTGAAGCAGATTGATGGCTAGCAGTTTGCTAGTTGCAGGACTAGTTGTTCAGTCACGGCTTGGCAGGATTTTACACAGCACAGTGGCAAAAAGATTGACAAGTGCCTGAAAAACTGGGGATGAAGTAGTATTGAAAGGCAACGTTGGTTTATTGAAATTATGAAGTTAGTGTCTGGGCAGAGAGACACATTTGTGTTAGAACACATTTCTTCTTCTTTTGTACACATTGAGAGAGCATCTAAATACTTGATTAACTTCTTGAATACTTCTTTCCCTACAGAATGTGGAGATTGTATAGGCACCTCATATAAAAGAAACATCAAAACACTCCTTCGTTTGAAAGGAATACATGTGTAAAACATGCCACTCAAACACTGGTCCCATGTAATTGTAGCTGTTGGGTGTTACCTCAAAATAAATATTCCACATTGATTTCCGAATGTTCCTTTAGCCTTTTAAAATTATTCTGTAATCATGGTTCAGATTTATTTGTTCATTTTTATTGGTCATATCTATTCTAAAGACTGCATTCTCTATCATCCATGATTTTTTAATTAATAAAAAAAGAATTGTTTAACAAGCTACTTTTAAAAATTAACCCAAACACTTTCCTCCCAGATTCCTTCTAGCTTCTTTTTTTCTCTTTTCTTTTTTTTTCCCAAGAGTACTTTTATCTTTATTTTTTTCTGTTTCAAGCATTATATGACTGTCTAGTTGACAATCCCTTTTCCAGTTTCCAGGATCAGTGTGTTATTCACACTTTTTTGAGGAAGCATGCTGATGGCTTCTCTACAAATCCCAAAGCAAAGGGACTCTATCCCATTCTCAAAGTAATCTCCTGTGTAACTGGCACAGTCCTAGGTTTTTTGTGCTTTCAAATACTGAGACGCTTTTCTTGACATGCTTGATAGTCAAAATGAAAAGGTAAGCAAACGTACATTTGATACTAGGTTTCAGGCAGCACCATAACTTTCAATTTTCCTATTTTAGCTTCATTCATGTCATCTCCCTATGCATTCTAATAGCTCTGTCATAGTCCTATCCATTGCCTCATCCCAACAAAACAGACAAAACAACAAAACTTTAGTGGTGTGTACTCTGCTAAGTTTTGTTAACACAGTTCTGGTAGGGAAAGATGAAAACAGGAATGAAAGGAAAAATTTGAGGACAGAACAAAGAAGAGTTACTTAGTGCAGTTTCTCTGTCCACTTTTTTTTTTTTTACCTATGTTCCAGATTTGAAAGGTCCCTTAGGAATAGCAGAAGCACAAGAAAAAGAATGAAATAGTGGAGCAGCTTCTGTAGATGACTGACAGCACAGCCTAACACCATAGACCGGTGGAAGCAGCTTTTTAAATTTAGGAGAAAAAATTCTTGACAGAGTAATAACACTGTGTAGTAGCTTCAGGGTAAGAGTTTGCTTGAGGAAAGATTAATGTGGGGTATTGGTGCTAGTGTTAAGAGAAATCCTTTTGTTTCTAAAAAAAAGGATAGATAATAAGCACTATGGGAATACCAAAATTTGCACCTGTCTTGTCTTTACAGTACCTGGCCTCTGGTGTTACAGATGGGGATTATGAGCTGTCACTTGTTAGCTTCTCATAAGTGCTCAAAACTGTTTTAATGATGATGATGAAAGGTTTGGCTGAAGAAGCCAGGATTTTTGTTGAAACGGTTCTGGTTTTGTTTTCATGCGAAAATCTACATAATGACAAAGCTGATGAGTCTGGTCTTTCAATTATCTCTGACTAGGATGGTGGAGAAAGAATTAAGAGAGTTCCTTCTGTGCTGACTACTGGTAGCCAGTACACATTAATTGCTTAAAAAATGAAGACAAATAAAAACCTTGTGCATGAGAACAGGGAACAATTTCTGCTTGGCAAGGCAGTTCAGGCTGCTTGAGTATTCATTTCATTCTGTTTTTGAACTGGGCAATAAATTGTTGGAAGAAAATCGCTAAAAATCTTTTTTTATGAGGAGAACTAAACTACTGGGTTTCAAATTGAAGGGAGCAATTTAGTGCATGAAAGACCTGGCTTAAAGGCACTTGAAAAGTGAATGTGTGAAAGCAGATGGTGCAGCCTTTAGGAGAAATGTTGCATATAACCTTAAAGACATTGTGAAATTGTTAGTTCCTAATAACCCTTCTCTTTTTTCTGCATAAGTATCCCTCTGTAATACTCGGCCCTGACGTCGTGTACAACAGTTCTCAGGTTGTCTGTTAGACAGTGAGGGGAATTTCAGTGTAATGCTGTACATAATTAAATCACCCTTATGCTTTATTGTCTAGTATGTAGCCCTGATATCTTTTAGTAGCTCTTAGCTTAAAAGTTTCTTGGGAGATCCGTTCAAGTTGTTTTTCAAATAGCATGACAAATACCCTTCTCACAATGTGATCATCTTTAACAAGACAGATCCTACCCTAAGGTTGTTCTTGCGGAAGTCCATATACTCATGGTTTGGTGAATAGTTGGCGTAGTAAATACTGTTCCCTAGAATTGAATTTGCAAATGTATTGTTTCAGTAGGTTTATTTCAAATATTTTTGTGCCAAAAGTAATTGTCTAAATCTGGCAGTGGGACATTTCCAATACATTTCAGTTTGGATCTTTACTGAAAAGATTGTTTATGCTATTATATGTATGTGAATGTAGAAATGACACTATTTTTGAAATTTCAAAACCTCTGAAGTTGTTTCATAGACAAATTTTGCTAATTCTGTGCAACTTGAACTTCTTGAACTTTCTGCTAGCTGTCAAAATCAAGATGATTAGGTAGGTGAGGAGAGTAAGACATCTGAGAGTTTCATTCAAACATCATCTTTACTTCTTTGGAAGACAGAGGCAAATGCCACAACATTTTTAACATGCTAACTGGCAGGGCACTTAGCCTCATATATGTAGGATTTTAATATGTAAGCTGTTAATAGGGTTGCTCTTGCTTAGCTTTTAAAAATCACTCTTATCTTCTGAACTCTTCTGATTTGCATGTGCGTATTTGTCTTCTGGCTTTTCAGTGCGAGGTGTACCAGGCAATCAAAAGTTAATAAGTTCGTGAGTCATCTGCATAATGCCTTTTTGGCTTGGAATTCGTGTATTTTAGTAAAGAAAATTCTGTTGTTGTTCTCTTCCTGTTTGCACTCTGTCAATATATTTAACTTTAAATGCTGTATTTACTTTTAAAAATTGCTTTTCTGATTAAAATAGTTACGGGCAGCTTTCATGTGGAGAAAACCCCAACACCCTACAGCAATTAGTTGTTCAAAATAGCAGTACATCTTTTGATGCAACATAGAGGTAGAGTTAGGATTCATAAGAGTACTTTGAAACCAGCACTTTGCTGGTATGAAACACTTCAGAATAGAGCCTAGCATTTCACGGAGAACTAGGCAGATGGTGAAATCCATCATACAAAGACAAATGAAAAATTGTCAGATGTTTTTTCAATTATGTTTCATTAAGAACAAAAAGTTGAATTGCTTCTAAAACTAAATATTTAGATAAATGAAAGCTGGCACGTAGTTTGGAAGTAACTTATTGCCTTGCTAACTAAGCACATCAAAAAGTAGGGGAGCTTAAGGGGTAAAGCAGCGCATCTATGATGTGATAGACAGGACCAGATATGCCTGATAGGTTACAGATGTGGGATATGGGTGAACTTGAGCTCACAGCCCACTGTATGGAGGCAGAGCACTCTTTAGTGCTTAGAACCCTCTGCTCTGCTGTAGTAAACCAAACTGGGTGTGTACTGCAAAGCAGCATTCTAATCCCACTTAATTTAAAATCATAAGAATACCTTTGAAGCAATGTCATGAGGGAAGAGCAAAGTAAATTCAGCTGTTACTTTTGTGAGCTACTTATCTGTATCACTATGTAGGTAAGGATTTATTTATATGTTTGTTTAGAATTAAGGTTAAACAGAAGAGGAGGAAGTAAACCATAATGATTGTGTGTAACACTGTTAATAAATAGTGACTTTTTTTTTTCATTTAGCAGGTTTTCATTTAGATAATCAGTGCACTTGAAGGGTCTTTTGTGATTATTTTGTGAGATTGTGGTTGTTGACCATTGTTTTAAGCACGCTATTTTTTTCTCATTTATTTGCATCATTTTCTATGAACTTTTTATCTCTTACTAGTGCATGTAGTATTTTAAAAATTGTACTAAGAAGCTGTTTCTTTAATTTAGAAGAAAGCTGCCATAAAAATAAACAAACAAATGACATTTCCACAAGAGAGTTTGCTATGTCTGAAAGTGCTTACAAATTACAGAGCAATTTAAAACATCGACAAATTAAAAGCTGCCTGAGTGTGAACAGAGACAATACCTTTGCTTTTCAGGGTGTTCAAAAAAGAAAATAATAATAATAATGATAATTTTAAAAAACTAAAATGATGCCAGTTAATTATTAATTAAGCTATACAAAGCTAGTGCTATACAAAAATGCCAGCGGATAATTTATAGTTAGAGGCTGGTCTAAATTTCATGGTTAATGCTTGGAGGAGTGGCAAAATGGTAAAGTGATACCACAGAAATCTGAAACCAGGGGCAACTCATTTTAACAACATAGTTCTAAGAAAAACAATGACTTTCCATTCTTCAGTTCTCTTTAAATCCAATTTCCTAGTGATATGAGAGTATGTTTTCTTTTGAAGGACTCCTCACTGTTGTTCCTTAAATCAAACACTTACAAAAAGCACTGCCCTAGTCTAGCAACTAGAGAACTCCCAAAAGAGAAGCTTGCAAGAACAAGTCTATCAAGCACATGCACAACACGTGAACTTTTCATTATGGGTATTCTATACCCTCCTTTGAGTCTGTTGCAGGCTTTAGTGGAGAGAGAACATGGTACGTAACGGGCCATTCCTTCCTCGCAATAAGGCACTTGTAGCTTTCTCTGATATTTTCTGCTGCAGGAAAGGACGGCTGCTTTTTTCTGGGAGCGCTGCTAGCTACTGAGGTGGGAAGTGAAAACTGTAGTCAAGTTACCTGAGGGGGGACAGTGGGCAATTGTCATACTGACAGATTGAATCATTCTGTTTACAAATGGTATTCCTGTAGTTTTTGACAAGGAGAATAATTTTGTTTAGCATTATTTTGATATTGTGTAAACTTTCATTGCATTGCTGCAAGTAGCTTTAATGCTCATTATTTCTAACGTGATGAGCACACAATTCAAATTGCAGTGGTAGATAATATCACTCTTTGTAATGTATAGGCCTTTGAAATCTTTGGATCTTTTGATTTTAGCTCTTTTCTGTTGTACAGGTGGTGCAATTGCTGACAGGCAGATTTTGAAACAAATAGATCCCATTGCCCTCAACAGGAAATGTTAGGTATTGGACTCAGAAAAATACTGCCCATCAAAACAATGGCCATGTTACTCAAGGGTAAATAGATTATTTGAAGTATACACATATTGATAAATTCATTGGCAAATAATTTTCCCTTTATGTATTTATTGCATTGAGAATAATTTTCTGCTCTGTGTGATCTGATTTCATAGTTGCTACCTCTTCCTCAAAATTCCTAACCAAGTGAATAAGACACCAGGGACTGGCTTCAACATTGAAGTAAAGATTACCAGCACAAATGTAAATTTGTTGGGAATTGTGTTAAAGTTAGCACTGAAACTGCTATACTAGGATCACAATCAGTATTTATCTCTAAAAATTAAACCTATTTGTTTAATTTTCTATAGGAGAGTACTTTATAGTAGGAAAAAAAAAAGTCAGTATGTATTTTAGTTTCGTCCTAAAAATCTTTGTTTTTCTCAGAATTCTTTTACAGTACATAATAGCTGCTAAGGTAATTCACATTGATATTGTTCGAGCAGACAATACAGCTTTGAACAGCAAAAATGTTCTCTTAAATGGAACTTAGTTTTACAGAGGGAATTTTTTACCTGTATGAATTCAGTCAAATTACATTGTTTATGCTGATGTATTTTAAATGATAATTCTTCCATCCCATTCCCCAAGTGGCTTATGCTGACATGTTCATTTATGAATTATAATTCATGCAAATCCTCGTGTTTATTTAGTGGGACTGCATATATAAAAATGCAAAACAGTTTCAAATTAAGTAGTATATTATTGAAGAAAGCTAAGAGCATGCTAATAATGTCACCTTGGCAATTACGTGCCTTACCTGTATAACTCCTTCTAAAAGGAGAAAGGGTTTAATCAAAAATAACTAATTGACTCTATCTTCAGCGGTCATTGTAGTCAGTTTAGCTGACTTCTTGGCATTGCTTCTTAAGGATAGTTTCTGCAGTACCTCTTATGAGAAAGTAATGCCTCCTATTTTACTATGTTGGCCAGCGGTATCAGAGACAGATGTTGGTGGTATGTCAGTAGAGGCTGAACCTTCCAGCCAATATTCCGTTACATGTTGGCGCTTTGTGATGGCAGCAGACGGGCAGTCTGACAATGGTGTCTGACATGGAAGTGCATATGAAGCAGTGGTGTGTCACTGAATTCTTCCATGAGGAAAAAATGGCACCCATTGACATTCATCAGCACTTGCTGAACATTTATGGAGACCAAGCAGTGGATGTGAGCCTAGTGAGGCAGTGGTGGTGCGTTTCAGTCGAGGCGACACCAACAGTGGGCTACCTCCACTGGTGCTCATTTTTACAAGTGCGACATGCAAGCTATTGTTCATGGCTGATGAAAATACATAGCTCATGGTGGTGACTGTGTTGAAAAACAGTGTAAGAAAATAGCTGAGAATTTGCTCTGTGAAGTAGTAGTGTTGTGCTCTTTGTATCTATTCTAGTTTCCATGTAAATAAATAGAGGCATTACTTTTGGAACAGTTGAATTGTCAATGCCAGTTCCTATTTCAAGCTTTCAGAATTGGTTTCTGTTATCTATACAAACAAATTGTCTAATGGGGTTCACTGTGCAGGTCATGTGGAAGAAATCCCACCTGCAGTAGCCTCACAAATATCTTCAGTGAGTCCTCCTGATTTCCTTGCAAAATTTCTTGTTTCTCCTCTTCGGCAGCACATTGTAGCATCTGTCGTAAATGCCCAGAGCAATTGTAATATGCACTGAGATGCATACCGAGTGATAAGTACTTCTTTCTTAAATAATGTCTTTTTACTATCACTTTATTTACCTTCCTTGTCCAATTTGTGAAACTGTTTTGTCAAGTATTCGAATGACATATGTAGATTAGAAGTTTGGTCTCCTTTACAATCTTTGAAGCACGCTTTCTGTCTGGATCAACAGATATCTTGTGGTTAGAAAGATCTAACCAGATCTTTCAGACCATAGGCTAATGCAGTAAATAACTTTATGTATTGTTGGATTCAACAGAATGTAAACAACATCTGCAGTTCACAGAAAATCATATTTTTTTTTGAGCTGGAAAATTCAGGTGAAGCCAATGCTTCACACTTCGACTCTTTATTTAAACTGATAGTAAACCCCATATCCAACCACTTCCTATATTACAATGAATAGCAGCCCATGAAGCCACAATTAATTAAAGCTTAGAAAACCACATTTTTTGATGTCTGTATTCTGTAATCACTTCCATGTATTCTCCATGAAATCACCAGAAACACACAGTATTCTTGATTCAGTGAACAGGAAAGGAGACTGAGGAAGAAAATGTTTTAAATCTAAACAAACTCCAGCAAAAAAATAGAAGCAGAAAAGTATGTTTAAGTGTATAAATGCTCATTTTCAAATAGATATTTACAACAATTTTATAAAATGGGAACATGAAAAGTTAAATGAATGCTGACACTCTGCAGAAGGATTAACAGATTTTCCTTAAATTATGCCTTTGGGAAAACAAAACAAAACAAAGCAACAAGAATTTGCTGTGTTTAGGTGATGATAATGTAAAGAAGAATGCTCTGTAAAAGAATTGGGATTGCTGCAGTGTTAGCTTATGGCACCGCATTTCTTGTGCTGATAACTGGTTTTGAGCTTGTAGCTTTACTAGCAGGATGAGTGCGTGAGAACGGAGAGCTACACTGAAACAAGATGCAACTCTGCACACAGATGAGATCCCTTGAAGGTTGTACTGGCAGTTCTGGTTGCCGTAATCAATAACCCAAAATAGCCTCTTTGAAAATATTATAGGGAAAATTAATGGGCTGATTGAAAACAAAAGTCACCATGATTTTTCTATCATTTTTAATAGAGAGCGCCAGCCTTACTCATATTATGTTAGCAAGCCCTAATTAAAAATAATCAAAAGACATGATCTAGTTGACCATATCAGTACGAGATTATTTGACCACAGCTGTGAACAGTGACAGTGTTATAACCAAACCTGTCAGGCTTCTGTGAAAGTTGCTTGATTTACTGGCAGTCTTCAGGAGAATCAGACCTTGCCATAAAACATAGTAGATTTGTTCATACTGTGGGCTTATTACTTGGCAGTTTTCTTTTCCTTCTTTGTTTATACGTATAAAAGAAAGGGATGAGAAAGAATTGTGTGCACAAAGAAGGAGTATGTTAATGCACTGTAGTATAAATAATTAGACTACTTGTTGTAATGATTATTATTTTTTAAATAATATCAAGATGCAGACTGAGGCAGTTGCATGTAGTGTCTTAAAATGCAGCCTATTCTTATTTAATGGATTTGTTCATCCTGCAAGCAGCACAACATTTTATGGGAGACTACTTGAAATGGAATGAAGTGCTCTGCTTTCAAACTGTCTTTGAAGGCTCCATTTTAAATAGCATCCGTAGAGATTGAAAAAGTGGAGCATGGCAGAAATGTGTCTACTTTTATTTTATGGCTGATGGTAAAACCATCTTGTCAAGTGGGTTATATTGCATACTATTTTGGGGCTTCAAAGTAATTGTAAATGATAGTGCCGAAGGAACTTCTGCTGCTCCTGAACAAGCAACTTTTGTCAAAAACCTGTTCCTCTAAAGTCCTGGCTGTAACATCTGACTGCCTAGTTTTCTTCAAGAGACAGTAACTAAATTAAACTCCAAAATAGGAAGTAGTTTTATTAATTTCCATATTCTCATGTGAATAAGGGCTTCTGAGCTAACCTGCAAACAAAACTATATATCTTTTTCTGGATATTCTACATTTAGATATACAGTCATTCAGTTATCATGTTTTATTACAATAATAATATGATAAATCTTAAGGGTTAGAAAGGGTTAACGTACAAATGGAGAAATAGTCGCTGAGGGGAAAAAGTGTATTAGAGCTCAGTTATGCGTACAGAAGAGTTTGTGTTATATCAAGTCAACACAGCAAATAGCAAAATGATTTAACATTCATTTCCAGAATTCAGAATTTTCCTCAGCATAATCTTACATGTTTTCTAGAAGCTGTGAGGTAGCCAGATGACTTCTGTGTAATGCAAATGCAAAAGTGCAGAGCTAAAAGGGATTCGCTAGGATATTTCCGAGCCATTGTCCCACTCCAAGTAAAGATTAAATAGAGTTTATTCTTGCTAGATATTTGTGCTGTTCCTGAAGTTCAGGGACAAAGATTTCACAGACCTTGATCATCTGTTGCGCTGCTTAACATAGTATGCATTTTTTTCCTGTGATTGATGGACTGGGGAACAGCTGATCATCTGATGCTCTATTACATACTATTGCATCTCCTGTCAGTCTAGGTTAAAAAAAAAAAAAAAACCTGTATTGCTCAATCTTATCATGGTTTGTGTTTTCTTTCTCTTCTTGCTTTTTTCTCTGAGTATTCTCTGTCTGCCTATACCTTAAAAGTGCTGGAGATAAAGTACTTCAGCTGATACCTTTCTAGAAGCTCAGTAGCCTAGCAGTGTGTTCTGAGTGCATCTGCCTGAGATTTGTCTTTTTCAGAACAGGATCACGTTGCCTCCTATTCAGTTTTTGGTCTCCTGTATCTCTAGTGGAGTGCTTATGATTTTGAACTATTTTTAACTCTTTCCTCTTACATGTATGTGGATTTGGAATATGTATTTCCTAAATTTCTCATAGTATGCATAATTTTCACATTCATTTTGCCTTTTAGTTCTTGTATAATCTCATATACTATGCTACTGTGCATAATTTATCATTATATATATATATGTGAAAGTATATTGAGGTCACATGAGATGGGAATTAAGAGATAAAGACAACAGAAAATGCAAGTTAAGAGAAATCCAGCTGGACATTAAGAGTATGTTAGAACATTATGGCTAACTCTACAGGACAGTAGGAGCTAGCTCACATACCGGAAGTCTGGCTTTTTCAATCAGGGTGAGAATCTCTTTGTGGACAATGCAGTCATAGCTTTTGCCTGTGGATAGATGGTCACTGGGTTATGATGTGTATGTTATATATAAAGCAAATGTATAGAAATAACTTACCTTCACAATCCTTAATATAGTAAATCTCTAGCATGTTTGATGATGCTAAGGAATGGATACATGAGGACAGAGCTGAGGTTCCTTTCTCTCAGAGTGATGTTTTATTCAAAGACTTTTTACCCTCAAGGTAGGACAAGCTATGATTTGCAATATCTGCTGCACAGGAATTTGGGGCATGCTCCTTTTATTGTGATATGAAATGAACAGAAACCTGTCATGGAATGCAATTTAGCATGTATACCAAAGGAGCACCTTAAAATTACATATGCTGTAGAAGACATTTTCATTGCCCTTGCCAAATACACTTTCCAGTTGTGATAAACAGTCATTCCTAGTGTTTAATGTTTGATGTGAACTTACCTATGAACTTACTGGGAAAAGTAAACTTTTCTGTAATGGCTATCCATTTCCAGTACCTAGAGGGAACTTAGAGCACTTCATTACCTGACTTCAAACACTGACTGTTTTTCTATTATTTTTTAAAGTATTTTTAAAAAGTACTTGACATAAATGATTAATACAAAAAAAAAAAAAAAAAAAAAAAAAACCCACAAACATGATGCCTTTTAATTATGACTGACCACATGCCCTGTCAGAGAAGTGCATTTGAAAACTTATAGCTGTTCAGAACAGCTGTGCTTGTATTAACTGTTTATTCCTTATCAACTACTGTCTGTCACACAAGAAATAGAGCTTTGTGTATAGAACCAAAAAATTCCTTCTGTAAATCATAAATGTAACCTATGCAAGTGTGTTTCCTGTATGAATTTTGTGTGTGTATGTAAATGAGGCTCTTAATAATTATGGTAACTCAATTTGCAGTAAGATTTAAGCTAATATTCCTTACACTATGTCTAAATGTTCACTGAAGTCTTGTGATTGGGGGAATTTTTTGCACTGACTCATTTGTAGACTGAGGCTCTTACATTACTGCTTGTCCAGCAATGATGCTCCTCCATTTAGAGGATAAATTCACATTTTAAGCATAATTTGGATTGTTCTCTTGCAAATCTTCTCTTAACTGAAGTGTAAGCTTTTCCACATTTCAGTCTACAGCAGATACAACAAAATTCAGCTAAATATTGGAGCCAAGACTCTCTGTGCACTAAATTTGACTTTTGGTCTGAACTATAAAAAAAGAATTTGCTCGTAATGAGATCCTAGTACTCATAAGAATCTCTCAGTATTTGATATGTGATATAATTTATAAGACTTCTCTTCTGGGAAGGAATTGCAAGTGTAAGACGGCATTCATCAAAATAGGACATTCCAGAAAATAATATGTAATGAACAAAAATATAACGAGTGTTTATTGTAAGGGTTATTATAAGGGTTTACTATAAGGGTACCAATGGTTTACAAAGGGTTTATTTATTCAAGTGTTGAAAAAGTCTTCTTATCTGGCTCTCTACTCTTGCATGCATTCAAATATCTTTGTATGGCTGTGAAATAATATTCTGCTGTGAAGTGTTATTACTCTTATAAAGAGTCACAAAGTATCCTACTGTCTTAATCACTGCTTGAACACAAAAGAAAAAGCCAGTTATCACTCAAGCCTATATTTGAAATATAAAAGGTGATAATGGATTAAAGCCACAAAGCAATGAAATAGTGAAGTAGTTTTGGAAAGGTCTCTGGAGAGTTCTACTTGAGACCCTCAGTGAAACAAAATGAGAAGATAGTGTATTTGTTGGAAAACACAACAAGCGATCAGTAGAATTCTACACTGGAGATGCATATGGGACTACTACTGATGGTCTTTGTAACAGTGAGAGATGACAGCTATGAAACGACAAATTTTAAATGTTCTTAAGTACTATGACAAGTATTTTGTGTGGAAAGGAAGAGTTAGCTAGTTGGTAAAACAGGGAGGACAGAGTTATCATTCAGGGAAATAGTGTTTGTTTTCAAAAATTAGTGTCCAGGAAGCAGAAACCATAGCAGTTGACATCAATAGTTAACACTCTGTCATGAAAAAAGGTTTATTGAAGCAGAATGCTGCTGATACATCCTACAGGTGGTTCGACCAAATTTAGCAAGTGGGAGCAAAGGATACAAACTTCCTCACATGTTTAACACATTAAAATGATTAATTGCAGATACTGATTTGTACCAGAAAAAATAATGTTCTATGAATATAAAGAAAATGTTATCAGACTTAGAGACTTATCCCCATACTGCAAGCAGCAGGTATGTTGCAGGACCTTCTCCAAACAAAGATTTTGTGAGGCTGTGGTTAGAGAAACTGTACTTCAGTGAATTGTTTTGGGACTTCGTTTTGCTTATACATAATCTATTTTCAGTTGTTTTCTGCAGATATTTTGTACATATAGCCTATTCACCTCTTCATGTTCCCTAGGGGACATTATAATCAGTTTATGACCATGTATTTACAGCTTAAAAAATGAATGTATACAGTGTGTATCTCAAAATCTTGTTGTACTAAGGGACATTGCTGGCAGGTGGACAGCTGGATTAGATAATCTTGGAGGTCTTTTCCAACCTTGGTGATTCTATGATTCTGTAGAGTCCACTCATTTTTAATATGATACAAACATACATCACACGTGATCAGGATCTAGAAGGAGCTGTGCGTGACCTCAGTATACTGATACTCTAGGCCATAGCCTATCACAGAGGTACAGGAATGGCTATCCAGTCCTGCAATGCCAGACATTGTCAGCATCATTACTCTTTATAATGTAGATAGATGTAGATGTATCTGTATTGCCCATTGTCTGAATTAGACTCTGGTTTGTTTGTTTTTATTTATTATTGTGTTTTCAAATAATACAAGAACAAAAATTATCAACTAGATTTTAGCTCTTAAATTTCAGTTATAGTCCTAGTTGCATTTACAGGAGGTAAATATGTATCTAGTTCATTTTAAATGTGCTGCACATTTGGTTTGAGAGTGTTAAAACACAAGCCTCTTGGAAGTTCACAAATGAAATTATTCTGTAGTAGTTACTAGGTTATAGAAGATAGAGTTATTTTTTCTTTTGGCATGTACATTGAATGGGGAGAACTTACTATACGTTTCATTTAAAGTCTTATTTAGAAGAGGGATTTATAAACAAGAAGGTAGTGCTCATTAAGGATTATGGTTTTGGATGTAGTTATGGTTTAGATATTATTAGATATTCCACAGACGTACTTTATAGGTGTCATGGTTTTATGATGTTTGGTTATCGGTATTCCACATCATAACATCATGTAGTGCACTGGGAGTTAAAGTGTTCCGGGTATCTGTCCCAGCAGAGAAGAACTACGTTCCCCAGAAGCCTGTTCGCTGTGCTATTATTGTTTCTGCTCGGGGGAACAGATATAAGGCCTTGGTAGGTCATCCGACCGGGTTCTTCTTCGTCAGACTCCCTCCCTGCTTGACTGGACTGTGCATCTTGCCTCAGCGTTATGGTGAGGCCTACCCAGCTTTCGGACAATCTCTCTCTCTCATTATATTTGATTAATTAGCTTCAATTCTAATTATATTGTATTATAGTGTGTTATCTTGCATTCCAATACTATATCTAGTAAATTAGTTTGTTTCTCCTCAGATCGTGCCACTGTTTTTAATTATTTTGGGGTCCCCTGTTTCCCTTTTCCGGAGGTGCTGATTTTGCGAAATCCCTCCACCCCGCTAGTCACGGAACCGGGCCAAACCAGCCCGTAAACCGTAAACTATACATTTCATTTAAAGTCTTATTTAGAAGAGAGATTTATAAACAAGAAGGTAGTGCTCATTAAGGATTATGGTTTTGGATGTAGTTATGGTTTAGATATTATTAGATATTCCACAGACATACTTTATAGAAATCAAAACCCAAAGATTGTATTCCTAAAATTAGTTTGAGTACCTAAAATAATCTGAAAACAGCAACAAAAAATGGTTCTGATGGATGGACTGCAATTGAAAACTGACTTACTGATTTTATTTTGGAACTTCCTTTGTCACAGAGGTATTTGTCATAACTTGTCTATACTATCAGGCCCAGTTCGTTGCAGCACTACGTTTGCTTTTAAACGTAGTGTATGGAAGACCTTATTTTCAATACAGTACTGTGAGCATTAGTTTTCTTTTTACCACGTTCTAATTTTCTAAATGAATACTGTGGATTATTGCTGACACATGGGATCACAAGAAAAAGCAAAATGTATTTTCATACATATATAAACACACATGTATACATGTCATTATATGTCACTAACTTTTGAAGTTCATTTGAAAATGGCTCCAGAAATTATTTTAATAAATGTCATCTTCTGAGAATTCATGAAGTTGTTCTAGATAGGTGTTAATTCTGGCTTCAGATGAGTAATTCTCACCAGTATATTTCAACGGGTGTGACGGTACACAGGCTTCAGGCAAAAAAAATCTGTGATTTGCAGGAAGAAATCTGATGATTAGTGACATCCTGTGCAATTTTCTTGCTGCCAAATTCCTTGAGAGCATTTCCCAGTTGTTTCCAGCACAATTAGAATTCTGTGAACTGCACGGAAACTCTAGTTGGGGGAATATTTAGAATATTTCTGGATATATTTTATCTCAACACTGTAAGGTAGCCTGAGGAAATGAGGCTGCTCCCAACACTACTCTTACATGTCATTAATCCTTTATTAATATCTGTGACAGGCAAAGACAGAAATGAATCAATGCATTCACATTCCCTTGTGACCTTTCTCCTGTTGGGGAGTACAGACAGAAGAGCAGAAATTATGCACAACTTGGCAAGGGTCTTTAAAAAATAAAAGATGTAGAGTTTAGAAAACTGTCTCTGGCTTCAAGATATAAGTTACTGCAAGGACATGGATATTAAGCAAGTAAGGTCACTGGTGAGATAAAAAGAAAGCCCTGGATGCATATGAAGGGAGGCTTAGATAAGAAAAATCAGGGAGTATGCAAAAAGCAGAGAGCTGGAGGCTCCATGAGAAATAGTCATTTGACTGGCAGAAGTTGCATCCCAGCAGCAAGGATAGCTGAACAACGTGCATGTTTTCACTTCAGTGCCACTGAAGCCTATTTTATCATCCTTGCTGTTGTGGTAGGAACTTCAGCAACAGAGGCAAGTTCTGCAGTGGATGGGAAGAGGGCTGGCCTTCCTGGCTTACATCTCTGTCACTTGCAAGGAAACACGCTTCCCTTATTCCAAAGCCTTATGACTTTGGCAGCCTAAATGGATTATCTGTCTTTGCTCATTCTTTTTTTTCCATTTCATTGCCAGAGGCAGGAGAAACAGTTCCTAGAATCTAGTTTATCTGCTTTGGTGGTTGCCCACAGTCTGAACCACAGGGCAACTTCACTTCCTTCTAACTTCTCTCCCTTGAAGAGGACTACCATTTTGTGTAGCAGTGGCACAGGCTTATTCCCATATACAGCACAGAGAGTGTGAGTCTTTGGAGGTTACAGGCTTTCAACAGATGGATTAGCATTTTATACTACATACATGTGCATAAGTAAGTTGGTGCTTGTAGGTAGGTAATGATTTGTTGAGGCTTTTAAGAGTCATTATTGCATCTGTTTATGAGAGAAAAGAAAGAGCCATTGTTATGCCAAGAAGATTCTATGTCCTCAGGGTAAACTCTTTCTGAGCTGGATATCTGCTCTTCCTCATAGCTTCTAATGAGGCTAATAGGAGGGCTACCTATAAAGGTACAAAATAGGCTTTCTTCATTGTGTTACAATAATGTACATGTGCTTTTAATTTCAACTGCATACCTCTAAATCTATTATTTTATAATAATAGTAATAAAGCTATAAGAATATCTAATTAGAAGAAATCTTTCGAATTTCTTTCACATTTCTCATCTTTCTTGATTTGTGGAGGAGGGGAGTTCCCTTTGATTGATTGATTGATTGACTGATTTTTGGTTACAAAAGTGCCTTCTTGCCCGATGAAACCACAACGATATTTAATAGTTTCTCTGAACTGTGCCAGCTGATGAATGAGTTTTCACTCAAAACATCTTGACAATGTTTTCTTCAAGACAATTGCAAATGTGCTGTCATGCCAGGTATTTGACTCACTGGTTTTTGTTGTTCCAGTCTTAACTCAGTGATTGCATTATTAAATGTGGAATTCATCACTGTTGGCAGCAGCACACTAAGAATATTACATCTTTCTTCTCCTTTAACTGGAAGAGGGTAGTGTCAGTACCTTGATAGTCCATACCTAAGAGGCAGGAGCAAAAGGAAAGCTTTGCTTAGATTGCAGTTGTGCTTAAGAGTTTATCTTGTGTAGTTGGTACGTGAATGCTGTTTTGTTCTGAATAGTTGATCCCTGGATCAGGTTCTGTGCAAGAGAACAACAGATGAATAGCATCAGAAGGCAAAATACTGCCTCACATCCAAAGTTTTACTCTTCATACTTACATATTCTTCAGATAAACTATTAATCTAATGTTTATTGTATTCATTCTCTCATAGAACTTATGATATCAAAGAATTGACATTATGCGTATTTTACATATTTGACATGGTCATGGTATGAAGTTCCTGGTGCCAGAGTGAATCTGACAGTGTTTGTCTTACTGGCCACTGTACTTTTTGTTGGGATGATTTAGCTGTTGGAGGTCTATGCTGTGAACAAACATGGTTTTAAAAGAAGAATGGAGAGGAGCAATGTTCTCTTCTAGAGAGATTAGCTCTTGTTTATGATGCAGCTGCATATGCAGTCATGCTGACACAACAAGGAGATGCTGTGCTGGAAGCTTTACACCAGGAAGCTGTGGCCTAAGTTAAATTCTCAGGTTCGTACAGGAAATATGTGTCAGAGCAAGAAATGAATCAGAAGTCTTCCAGTTAGACTACGCACTACATTGTCCTTAGGTCTTATCTTCAACTAGGTAATTTCATATTCACGTGTTGTAGTTTTTACTGAGATTTTCTGCTTCACCAATGGGCACCTTCATTGTCCCATGTATGTGTCATACCCTTTCCTCTTTGGGAAAGAGGCTAGGTGGGACAGCTGTGATTTCTCCAGCAGGGCACCACTACTATTCTGAGAACACTAACATGTATTTCACTCCCTAGATTTCTTCTTGAGCACTGCTGTTATGTATAAACCTCAGGGCTGGATAGGTCTGTGAAGCTTTTGTATTATTTTCTTCTTTTTTTCCAAGCCCATAGGTAAAACTGTAGCCTAAATTTGATCTATTCGCCTGTCTTTAATGCTTGTAAACACCTCTGAGAATTTCTAGAAGGTATTTGTTTTGACAGAGTCAAGTACAAACACAGAAATATGGTATAAAAAGACCTTCTGAAACTTCTGTTTGATCCAACACTAATTGTCGTTCTTGGCTGTTCTGCAGGCAGCAGAAATCCTAAGTTTTCTGCTCTGGTTTTCATCCTGAATCATTTTTAGTAATGCTAAAGGTACAACTATTCAGCTCTATCTTGTTTTTAAGCATCTTTATTCTTATTAAAGTAAATTGAAGTTGTTCCCTGGACACAAAACTAAAAGTCATAGAGTGTTTTGTTAACTGGAGGAGTCACATTGACATATGGAACTTGATGAGGTAATTTTAATATCTGTCCTAATGGAAATTATACATCCTCATTCATAAAAAGGCTCAAGCCTAAAACATTGGTATTAACTGAGGATGCATGGAACAGAGAAAATGTTTGGGAAAACTGAGTGAAGTTATACATTGATAAAATTCCAGCAGATTATTTTGGTCAACGGAAGGAGTATCACTTTGCTGCTCTTTTCCGTCCAAAAGATTTAACTTACAAAATAAGTAACACTTATTAGCAAGGAAGAGTAATGTAGAGTATAATTTTATTGACATTTTTATTTAGGTTTATTGATTTGAGATTTCATAAAAATTATTATGAATTACAACACATAGCTTTCTGATATTGATTATCTATAATCTTTGATATATGTTAACTATGCAATTTAAATTGACTCAGATTATTGGAAAATACATAATTAATCTTGATTTTAACTACTTTATTCAAAAAGTCGTGCAATTTAGCTGTTTTGGTTACTTCATGTTTTGGTTTGCTATGAGAATGATGAAAAAGTGATGACAACTTTAATTGTGCTACTGTTGAGCACAATGATTCACCGTTTCTTCATAACATTATAACTGGCAAATACCTATTGAATCCAAAACAGCACTAATCAATGAATTGCAATACATGTATTGCTAAGTGTGCGTGTTCAAGGTTGTGAAATGTGGAAGTAGTTTCTAGACAAACAGATTTTTGTCTGGAGTCCATCTATTTCACTTGGAAACAAAAGATCTCAATAGAAGTGAGAAACTGAAGTACTTTCTTCTGTTAGAAACAAATAGAATAATTTTTTTTCTGATACTACTTCCAGCATTTGAGGCTTAGTTTATTTTTTCCCTTAGCAAACTCCTCCGCCTTCAAACCAGGAAAGTTAACAAATACATCATTATGGCTAAAAACAGGAAGAAAAATTTTGTAATTTTTTTTTTTAACCATCTGAATTACAGTGTCACAGCACTATTTTGAAACTTGCTGAGTATCATGTTTTGCTAAGAGCAAATATTTAAATTATAGACCAGAATCTGTTGGTTTATTATCATAACCTAATAGATTGGTCAGTATGTTATTATTTTTATTATGGGCATTGGAGAGAAGAGGGAAAGAAATGCTTTAAGTTTTTGAAATCCACATTCATCCAGAATGAGAAGTAACTACTTCACTCACTCTATTGGAAACGGAACAAGAAAAGCAAAATGAAAATACAGTAAAGTCAGTAATACTCATACATTAGATTTATGTTTTGTGTTATCTTTACAAGGCTCCCCGTTAAAAAGCAGCATAGGTCACTCTAGTGACTGCAGTTCTTGAAGATGGAGAGAGACAAACCCTTGAAGCAAAAAAATAGGAAGAGCATGGTAGATGCTTCCATTTTTGCTGCCCCTCCAACAACAGATATAGTTGAAGGCAAAAATATGTGTATAATAGAATTGAGAGCATAGAAGGGAAAATGTAATTATTTGTATGAAATATAGCTATGTATATATGTATTTTAGAAAATTTCCGCATAGTGTGTAGTGTTGCAAGAATTATTTTATTAAATATATTTTTTTCTGCCTGGCTGGGCATTTCTTGGTCTATTTCTGTATTCATTTTGTAAAGATAAAGAAATACAACTGATCTGTCATTAACCATTGGTGATGGGTGAATGGTTGGACTGGATGATCCTATGGATCTTTTCCAATCTTAGTGACTCTATGATTCTATGAAATTATGTTTACATTTCACATTGCAGTACTGTGTGCCATTTTGGCTCTAAGTCTGCTGTATGTATATGTATGTATGCATATAGTGACAATATAATAATGACATAAACTAGTGTAGAACTTACCCCATTTCCCTGCTGCACAACACTGAGCACAAAGCATGTTAGTTGATGTACTGGCCTCTCTGGACAGCCTTTTCCAAAGCTTGAGTGTGCTTATAGTGAATACATGTTCCCTAAATCTTACATGCACCATACTTGAATGCAGTGATACATGTAACATTATGCACTTAGCTTGCCGATTTCTTGTCCTCTAATCAGGTTCAAGTCTTTATTCTTACGTGGTCCAGAAAATTGCCTTAGTGTAGTGCTGTGAACTTAGTGTCTGTAGTGATGTCTGTGTATATAAAAACCTAAAGAAACTTATGATGGTGTTGCAGAGCTTCCTGCCTTTCCCTTCTTGCCTTTTTTTTAGTCTCTTGAAAATACAAATCAGTGCAGAATTTTTAAACAGATTATAGTGAGAACAAAATGAGAAGTCTCTCTTTGTTTGAACTGCCTTCTACTGATAGCCCTGAACCAGTAAGTGCATGTTTTGGAGTAAGTTTTGTGCTGCGGGAAAGTACAGTGATTTTTTTCAGTGCTGAGTTTCAGTGTCTAAATTTTTTTAAATCCCCTGGGAATACCCTTTTTCTTTTCTTAAGGGGGAAATAGCTGTAGTTAATAGATGTTATTACTACGTAGCTAGAAATATAATTTTTAGCACAGTATAAAACAACGCTGGTGCTTTTTTTTGTTTGTTTTTTTATAGATGAGAACGTGAATATTCGCTATGTTCGTAGTAGAGTGTATTCAAATTTTACATTGAAAACTGGGAACAAAAGGACTGTAGCTAAGTTTCGTAGGAAAGGCAACATGTGAAATGTGTGTTTCTTCAGATTTCTATAAGGTTACAGTAATTGCCCGTAATGGGGCTGTATTTGCAAGTCATTCTTTCTGTTTCTAAAATCTTGTCCATCACTTAGTGAATTTCTTCAAAGAACAGGTATATTAACATGCTATCTTTAAGGCAAGGAATGTAAGAAATGGGAAAGCTGTCTCGTGGAAAATTGTTTACACTTATGGCTGGAGAATTATTATATACTTTTTGACTCTTGTCATTTGTCTTATTGTGCACTGGAAACAAACTAGCTACGTATAAACTTTCCCAGCTATGTAACTTATAAAGTACAACACTTCATCAAAGCAGATCCGTTAAACCTCTGACTGGTACTCTTCTCTTGGCTTTGATTGCAGCACCACACAGAAGCACCGAGCCCATCATCACTACCCCCATCAGCTTTGCCATTAGATGTATTAAACAGTGCTGTTGCTGGATTTAGTACTGTGGAAGAACTTATCCGGTACCTTGAACCAGATCGGTGGCAGCTGGATTTGGAAGACTTGTACAGGCCAACATGGCAACTTCTTGGAAAGGCATATATTCATGGGAGAAAATCAAGAGGTAAATTACTCTTTTGTTTGGCCTTGCAGCTTTCTACAGGTGTGTTTTCTTGACAATAAAAAGTAATTAAGAGTATTCTTCACCTTGACATTTGATTCCAAGAAAGGGATTGGAGATAATTGTTATTAGCTATCTTCACAATTATATTTTCTAGAAAAGAACAATAACTAAACTCAGAAATTAAAGGAATTTAGCAGCATAAACTAACAAAGGGAAAAGTACTTGAAGCAGGTAAGGTACCTTACTCTAGGGAATTGGGAGCTCTTCATTTTCACAGAGTGGCAGGGTATACTGGCTGAGTTGCATAACCTAACTCTCTGGATTTCTTTTTTTATGGAGGGCAAAAACTTTCTATTTTTTATAGATACACTTACTGTATCACAGGTTTACTTCCTTAGAATTTTCCCAGTATCTACACCATGTGAACTGAGTGCAGTTAGCTAAATATCTCTTCCATAATACCTCATGAAATTCCTAAGTCCATGTCTGGTTTAAACATGGAGTTTTCAACTTCATTAATCAGATGTAAGATAGGCTATGTATTTTAAGATTTGTGGAGCTGTTTCTCATTCAGAAAGTCATTTTCTTCCATCTAATTTTGGCATTCATGAGTTTTTCTCAACATATTGTCCAGATGCTGCCCACTATTTCATGTTTATGGATTCCATGTGGAGGGATAGCATAATATCTCCTTCCTTGCCCGTTACACAGCATGAAAACGGTGACCTACAAGAGTAACTGATAGTCAGTGAATATAAACTAGTTTATCATCTGATCAGTCAGAAAAGGGAGGAGAGGAACTTTTCGTAACTCAAATTTAAGTTTTTGATGGCTGATTTTTGGATCAGAGCCTAAAAACCAACCCTTCAACCTACCTCTGTTACTACAGATTGGCACACAGTAACTAAATCAAGAGTCAAAGAGGAGGAAGTCTCTTTAAAAGCTTCCAGCAGTGAACCATGTCTTTCATATAGTCATTTAGCACTTGCCTAATGACTTGCCTAATTAAAGAGTTTCAGTATTTGCCAAATATATGCCATAAGCATAGAGTAAGTGGGAGAAAAACAAAATGTAATTTGTGAAACCTTACATAAACTAAAATGCATGTGTTAGATAACATCTATGTAGAAAAAAGTGACTGCAAGACATATCTTTAAAAGAAATGATGACAGTAAATCTTTTAAATACTTCTAATTAAATGCTGAAATAGATTTTTTCCACTGAATAAACATATAACAGTATTGCCACATTCATCTTAAAGAGACCACCCTCAGACTGCATGACTGAGTGTGTAATGTAATAGCTTGGAGAAGAAAATGTGTCCAGTTGAGATGACACAACATTAACTGCTAGGTCTATTCAGTAGATATGGAAAACAAACTTTTTTTTTTAATTTAATGTTACTCCATTTAATGGAAAGTTTGCTGTATTTAAAAATCTATTTAAGAAATGTTTGGGAATGTGCATACCCTAAAATGTTTTGTTGTTGTTGTTGTTGTTGTTTTATTCTGTTGTTTTTCTTTTCTCCTCAAACTCTCAGATTCCGTAATTAGGTGAATCTTGGTTTTGCAATATTCCAGTGTAAAAACTAAATTGCTGTCCTGCTTTCATAAGCAAACATCAGTTTACATCTAGATAAAATATAAATCTAATTAAAAGTGTATGTTAGTTTGTGAAGAGTACTGTCCTCTACTCCTACTTAATAATTCGTATGAAAAAAACTATATTTAAACGACCTAAATTCCACAGAACTTCTGTCTCTGATGTTTTTTTTCTGGATAAAATGCTTCCAAAAACTATCTAGGAAAAAGAAACCCCAAGTTCAGAGGCTTTGATGTCTAAATATAGTCTAAATATAGTCCTAAATTCTTTTGTAATATTAAACATACTTAAAAATAAAATACATATTTCTGTGCAAAAAAAATGATCCCATCACTTCCCATGTAAATTTTTGTATAATCATCAGGTCATATTCAGAAGGCTGCTTAAGAACAGTCATAATCCAACCATACTACTTAGTAGTTACTTTTCAAATGTAAAAGTTACGAGTTTGTTTCTTTTTTTTCTGTACTCCATGTTTGCATTTCAAAAATTGCATGGGAACCAGTTTTGTAAAAGCCTTGACCTATTATAGGAAACTACACTTCCAGGAATGCCTTAGAAACTGAAGATTTCTAACCAAATGTGCTTAGAAACCGAAACCATTCTGCTCCTATCTGTGCCTACACACAGGTGTCCCAATGAGAATCTAATTTCTTCCATTGACTTTGAGAGTGGGATCCAATTGGAAAGAAAGCTGGGGTAAAGAGGTTCTCTCTGGTACTAGGTACAAGCCCCAGAAGATGCTAGACAGTTGCAATGCCAACTGTAGAACATAGACATTTTCAGGCAGATGTGAACACAGAGTACTTCAGATATATGTACTAATAAAGGTGCACTTTAGAAATAGGTTTTACTGTAGAGCTACCTGTATCTGTGTTTTTTCTCCATTTTTTCCCCTTTTCCCTTATTTTTATTTTAGTGTTTCCCATTCATGTGCTACTACAGAACCTTCAATTCCTCCTGAGCTAGTGCTAAACAAAAGAACTTTGACTGCTGTGTCAAACATGATATATGAGTGGCAGCCAAGTTGAAAGAGTGTTTAAATGTTCACATTATAACAGGTACTGTAACTAAGTGCACTTGGGAAATCCACATAACCTTTTATTGTGGTTAAGTAAACACTTTTAAGGGAATATATACATTCTCTCATCTAGCTTCATGCCCACAGTGCGTTAAAATAAATTTTGGACAGACAGATACTCTTTGAAAAAATAACAGCTTCATTCACACACTTCAAAGAAGTGATTATATAAGCACTAGATAAATTTGCCACAGACCTTTTAATGAAATTGAATTACATAAGGTAGGGCAAGGGTTCATTGCAAGGTATAATAGCAATATACCTTTATACAATGTGAAGCATGGAAACCAAACATGGCATTTTTCATCTCTCCAGAACCCTGTTGTTACAGCAAAGCATACGAAAATTTTTTGGCCAAGAGCTGAATGAGTTCTTGCACAGAATCTTTTTAAAATTTGAGCCTGCACGTCTGAAGGGTTCAGCTCAAATTCATTCAGATTCTGTGGTAAAATGTACAATACACTTACTGCTCATGTTAGCATATAACTCTTTTCGCTATCCTGTAACTTCAGCTAGGACCAGGAAATGGCTGCATTCCTTTGCTGTTGCAAGTAGACAGGAGTTATCAGGGAAGCTGAATGCCACACAGGCATCTCTCTCCTGTGGGTTACTGGTTTTGCTGGAAAAAAAAAGCATCAGTGCCCAATTTCTGCTTTCAGTCTCTCATGGTGAAGGGCCATCCGGCTGTGTTAGGATGCATAAGTGTCTTCAAGTTCACTGTAACAAGCCAAACTGTACCCAATTTCAGTCTCTCTGGAAATCTTGCAGTAGAAAGCATGAGCAGAACAGCTATTTCTCTTGCATTTTAGGCATTTTATTCTCATTTTGACAATTCAGTTCTTGTATGTTTGAAAATGTAACACGAGTAAGAAGTATTAGATTCCTTTCCACAGTCCTTGATTAATGCAGGTAGACATGTCCACCCTCAAAATTACTCAGCCTGGAGCTATTAGCTGATCAGAAGACCTTAAATAATTTTTAATTTCTCACAGCGAATCTCTCCTCAGTAACTTTTGTCTCTATTCCTCTGCTCCCTTCTCAGCATTCTCCAAGGAATGTGCTTACAGTGTGGGAGGCAGGCTGGCATCCTGTCAGTAATGTTGTTGGAGTTATTGCACACTCCTGACTTTTAAAATCAGATTGTTTATTTGGACCCTATGTTAACCTGATAGTAAAGGAATGAAGTGCCCCAACTTGGCATTCACTGTAAATGTAAGCAGAGAAAAGGCTTCAGTGTGTTTAACTGACCCTTCACAACAGTAAGGCCTGACTTAGGGATGCCAGTGTATGGATATGGTCTGCAAAGGAAATATTTTAAGAAACACAGAATGAAATTGCTGCCCAAAATCTTTTTCTGAGGGAGTACTAGTGAGCATTTCTGCTTGGGAAGTGAGTCTTCTAAATTCTCTTAATTTCCTACATGTTTCTGTAGAGTTGAGAGGCAATATCTTGCCTTGGTAGACAGAAGATCTCCTTGATGATCTCTGGAGGCTGCTTACATAATATGTAGGAAAAAAGGTATTTCTCTAATTAACAATTCAGATCAGGAACGTATTTCAGCTTTATTTTATAGTTTTTTTATTTACAAACTACTAGCAGTAAATATAAAAGATTCGTGCAGTAATGTTAATAATCTGATTTTTTAACTGTACTGGGATATTTTTACTCCTACTTTATTCTCGAGTTAGCTCAAAAGAAGTTGGCTTGAAGCTCTGTGCTGCTTTGAGACTTCTATTACAACAATCTCAAAAGCCATATTACCACAGGGTTTTAGTTATTCTTTTTGTTCAGAAAGAAAAAATAATACTAACCAGTTGGAATATGTTTGTGAACTGGATGCTGCTGATATTCCTTAATGCTGGTAGGTTTGGAGAGAAGCAGTGTAGACAAAATATCCTGGAATGTGATAATTATAGTCTGGCTTTTCTGAAAGAAATGAAATTAAATTGCTTTTCACCAAAGTAGAAAATGTATTAATTTTTTTTTCTCTAAATCAATCCTAGGTCTTCAGACTTAATTGCCTCTATTATTTCTTGGCTATGCAGCTGAGGGGAACCTAAAGCAGTGTGCCCTGTGTCTGATCTTTTCGTGAGGTAGCTGTTTAACCATTGGCTTAGTAAAGCTCTACTGTGATACAGTGGAACCAGATTATAGGAAAACAAGTGACCTATGTGAATAACTTTAACTTGCTCTTCAAGGTAGATGCCTGGAAAGAGTAACTATATTTAAAGGCACATCAAGTAAAAATGAGTTTTAGAGAATCAATAGAGATTTATGATCCTCCCTGATGAGGAAAGACTGAGGGAGCTGGGTCTCTTTAGCTTGGAGGAGGCTGAGGGGTGACCTCATTAATGTTTATAAATATGTGAAGGGTGAGTGTCAGGAGGATGGAGCCAGGCTGTTCTCAGTGACATCCAATGATAGGAAAGGGGCAGTGGGTACAAGCTGGAACATACGAGGTTCCACATACTTAAGAGAAAAAACTTCTTCACAGTAAAGATAACAGAAAACTGGAGCAGGCTGCTCAGGAAGGTTGTGGAATCTCCTTCTCTGGAGACATTCAAAATCCACCTGGACGCATTCCTGTGTGACCTAATCTAGGTGTTCCTGCTCCGGCAGGGGGATTGGACTAGATGATCTTTTGAGGTCCCTTCCAATCCCTGACATTCTGTGATTCTGTGATTCATATTTAAATTGCCATGGAGGAGGAGGGGACCTCTGAAAAATGGAATATACTGAGATTAAAAACATGCTTGTGCACTTATTTGTTTTCTGTACAGTATTCACTGGTGATTATGTAATTTCTTAAATTTCTTTGTCCACAGAAGTGAGTTTCTTAGATATTTATACTTGCATCACACCTACAGAAAAGCAGTAATTGACATTGTGGTGGGAGAGAGGTTTGAATGCTTTATGCAAATGAATTCAAAACTTGTGTGGAGTTTTGCAGGCTTCTTAATTGCTGTGAGCATTTTTCCAATCTACTATTAATATGGAACAGCAACACTCAAACTCAGTGTGAACAAAGGGAACTCCATTAGGATTGAAGCAGTAAAACATTTGTTCAAACAGAGCGGCCAAGGCTTGCGTTGTTTAATTTGAATTAACACCTCCAGAGTTATGAAACAATTGGTGAATACTCCTTTCAATTTAGGCTCCATATTGTCCATATAACTGCTACCTGTGGGCTGAACCTGTATCACTTGCACAAAATTGAGCTTTCTTCAAGGGTTCTGCACTGGTCAAGTGGGATTATCATCAACGAAGTTGGATTATGAATCAGAAAAGCACCAGTCTGTTTGTCTCTTTGCAGTGGTTGATCTCAACTTGCTAAAGGAGGAAGTGCGGCTGTATAGTTGTACCCCTCGCAACTTCTCAGTGTCACTGAGGGAGGAGCTGAAGCGAACTGACACCATTTTCTGGCCACTGTGTCTTCTTGTTAAGCGTTGTGGTGGAAACTGTGCCTGTTGTCATCAGAACTGCAATGAGTGCCAATGTATACCCACAAAAGTCACCAAAAAGTACCATGAGGTAAGCACTTTTCTACATTTTCGTGTTTGGAAGTACTGAAAGCCAGTGTAAGAATTTCTTTTTACTACAGGAATGTACCAGTATACATTTTAATATTGCATGTAATGCACTTACAGTAAATTTATATATTTTAAAACATTTTTACATACATATCACGTAAAAAAAACCAAACTAATTATCTTCCTTGTTAAAATACTTTTCTGTGAAACTGTTGAGTCATTTCTGAAGCATTTGTTTACTAGTGCAGTTTGGGCACATGACAACCATACCTCCTTGTTCAGCTTTCTCCAGTTGTAGATATGTACTCCGTGAAGGAAGAGATAAATATCTGTCCCATTTCTATTGTTATAAATTTATAACTAAAATTATTTATTGTTGAATTACCTAATAATTAAATTGATTTAACTATTTATGTCTTAATAACTTTTGTGAAGGGTTTGATGTAAAAGCCAAAGTAAAAATTAGTGGGTGGAATAAATGAAGAAATTCAGCTGAGAAAAGCCTATTTCTTTTAATAAGTTTCTTGCCATACAGTGTTTCCAGTGCAGTCTAACTCATAGTCTAGGTGTGTGATAAAGTACTTGCTGTTCTGCTGATGCTTGACTTCTTCTCCTTCAGGTTCTTCAGCTGAAGCCAAGGACTGGTGTCCGGGGACTGCATAAATCACTGACAGATGTACCCTTGGAACACCATGAGGAGTGTGACTGTGTATGCAAAGGGAATACTGAAGGATAAATATGATTTAATTGTGCTGTTTTCTTTGAAGCACGTTCAATCCTTGCTGATTCTATTATGGGGCTTGTGCATTATCTCCTTCTGTAATCTCAGTTGTTTGCTTTGGGGAACTTCCATCTTCAAGATTTACAGTGAGTTCTAAAAAGGAGAAGCAAAACTGGGATTATGTGATGTATGACAGCTCTGTTTGGAGGCCCAGTGAAAGGATGGGAGAAAGGCATCAATGAGGGATTTAAAATACATGTATTTTTTTTGTCCCCCGCAGTTTTCTTGACAATACATGGATTTATAATCTAGGAGTAAAAATAAAGTTAGAAGGCTTGCATCATGGAGACTTGATCCTGCTGGCTGTTTCATTTCTACAGCTTCAGAACATCTGGCCTCTGGCTGAAAACATCTGAAATCTTTCTTTCTGTGTTCAACTACTCCTATGTACTCAAAGCATTCTCTGTTTTATAAATTCGGTTTATAACAGACTGTCTTGTTCTGAATTAAACTCAATTTCTTTAACGCTGGTAGGAAAGACTGGATTTTTCCATACGCTCTAGTAAAGCTCCTGCCTTTTAGAAAGAAGACTGGACAATAACGTGAGCTAAGGAAGACAACATTGAACAGAACAATGCCTTTATTCTTAATACTATGGGCGATGATTTTTTGTTTGTTTGTTATTTTTATTGTGTACATTTTTATACTCTCCTTTTGACAATATAACTATTTGCTTTTCTAAACTTGTTAAATATATCTATTTTTACCAAAGGTATTTAATATTCTTTTTTATTACAATCTAGATCAACTATTTTTTAGTTTTATGAAACTTTAAAGACGGATTTGTACAGCTGGAGGAACATAGAAGAGATTACAATGGGATAGGAGCACTATATTTTTACTTTGTTGCTACACAGTGAAAAAGTACTTTTTTTTTTTTTTTTTTAAACCTGCAAGCACAGTAATAATAAAAAGCTCAAAGCTTTGCTAGCTCCATGATACTGAATATACAAGAGATGGACATTACTATAAGTGGTTTCAGAAGCTGATGTTAAAAATTCCCTCTCTCCATTCTAGCTTTTGTTCCAGTAGAAAAGAGACGAGCATAGATAGATGCATTGTGGCTTGTTTTAACTCTTTAGTTTCTTTAAAGTAGGATGATCTACAGTGTAAGTTCAGTGGCTTACAGCCTTCATGATGCATCATTGTCATGGGAAGGCAGCCTTGTTAATGTTGAAGTGTATGGTTTTCCATTGACATTTATCGCTGCTTAAATCCCGTTCACTCACGGGATTGTAACATTCTTCAGTACAGTTAGATCAACTATGGTTATGTTTCTTCTGTACTTTATATCCTCTAACCAGTACACTTATCCCACCCTATTCAAATTGAAAAGAAAACAGTAAAATATTTTGCTTGTAAAATGCTTTAACATTATGCCTAGTTTTTTTTTTTTTTTTTTTTTTTTACTATTGGATTTGCAGATTGTAATGAATCACCAAATAAAGTAATAATGCTAATTTTGGGAGAAATGTTTGTATGACTGCATATTTGTATCTGGTCGATAGATAAAAACAGAAGAAAGCGGAAAGGATTATACTCTACTTATTTTGAAGGTTATCAAAAAGTCTCTTGTTACTGAGATTTCTGTTTGCTTAGTTGGTTCTGCTTAGCTGTAACTCTGAGACAAAGAGGAAAAAAAGAAGAAATGTGATTGTGTTCGTACAAACATTCAGAATCTTAAAAAATGAGTGGATTTGAAACCATCAAATTGAAATAACATCTGCTACTTTTTCTGTCATGAAAATGAGTTCTGGTGAGAATGTGGGCATTTTTCATGTTGGTATAATTTTCTGCTATTAGTTCCAGCAAATGTTCAGGTGCAATCTGATTCTCTCAGCTGATCTGTTTTGCCCAACCTTCAGTCACCTACAGAGCAAGACATATCTACTGTAAATGCAGAATACAATTATCCAGTTTGAATATTAACCCATTTCCAAATGCAGAACAGTGAACACACAAGAAACTTGGTTCACTTGAATTCTGACTCCTCTGAAGATTTATTTTATTTTTATATTAATAATGTGATTTCTTTGTGATGTCAAGAGCCTCTAAAAAATGGAGATAAAAGCAGGAATCATAGCTTCTGGTTCATCAGAAGAATTCAGAAATGTAATTCTGTTCTGTAGGCCCACAATGCAGCATCTGAACTTGTTATCCCTGTGCTCTTTACAGCACCATTTCCAGCACTCTCTCACCCAATCCAAAACCACCATTGCTTCTGTTTGCTATCCCTGTCACTGTTGAGCACATTTCATCCTCAGCTCCATGTTGAAGCTGTGTCTTTTCACTTCATCTGCGTTGTCTTTGGTTTTTGACCTCCCTTTGCTGCCCCAAGCACATGTAATGCACCCTGGTGGCCTGGCGGTGAGGGCTTGCATCTGAAAAAGCAGGAGAGGTAGGCGGGGAGTTGCTGACCAATGTTGAGCCTTGCTTTTATGGATTCTGCAGCTATTTACATTCCTGGAACCATTCTGTCAGCCGTTGTCAGGATGGGGGTGATGGGAAGCAGCACCAAAACTTCACTTACCAAGGGCGTTGACTGCGGATCTGTTGCTTCTTAAACTCTTGTAAGTTCCCTTGTTCTTTCTCTGCCTGGTTGCATAGGCTAACAATTTTTCATCAAAAGAGAAGAGAAAAAAAAGTTGTGCATCATACAACAGAGTGCATGGAGGGAAAAGAGAGAAGCACAAAGCTACCTTATTTATCAGATACTGCATCAGCTAATGTATGCTGTTACTTTATTTCCTTTCTCATAGAGAACTCAGTTAAAGCACTTTGCAATTCAGATGCTTGCTGCTCAGATGGTCTCATTTTGATTGCAGCAAACTCTGGAAATAAAAATTGGAAACATTTACTTTTTGTTTTACTTCTGAAGATACTGTAGTAATGCTACGGCTCTCTCAGAAAATTCCAGGCAGAGATGCCTGAAGAGTGACAATTGCAAAATTCACATTCAATCCGTGCTCTGATGCTACGTAGTCCAACTTACTTTTCTGGTGCTGCTTGTGGTCAATGTGATATTTAAATCAGTGTAAGTTTGCTCTTCATTATCATTTTTTGCATGGGATGCTTCATCAGACAACTTGTCTTTCAAACTCCTTTCATGCACCTTTCAAATCCAGTGGCAGTGTTTTTGTTTGTTGGTTTGTCTGCCAAAATCAGAGGAAAAACATGACTACTGTTTCAGATTAAATTGGACAAAGCTGTTCAGAGAAGACTTAGTTTGCCTATTGCTACACTGAAACTCACCTAGATTGTTAAAATAAAAATAAGTTTGCAGCTAAGTCCTGTGAGAAGGATGGCAGCTTCTTTGCAAGTGTGATTCAGAGCACGTAAGCTTCTCTGAATCGTGCTCTGTGTCAGTCTTTATTGAGCTCGTCTGTCTTCATTAAGTAGAGTCAGAGTCTGTCCCTCTCACTTGAGGCATCTCTGATGCATGAAGTCAAGTAATGCAATTACCAGATTTACAGGCGTGTCTTCTGCAAACAAACCAACCAAACAAAAACCCCTTTTCTTTCTCAAAGAAGGGTCCCAAGAAGTTTTGCAGCCTGGAGTGCTTTTCCTCCTTGCTGATTTGGCAAGCTTTTATATTATCTAGTGAACTAAAGACAGAATTAACAGTTCGACTCGAGAAGGCCATACTGCCTTCCTCTGCAGCTCTGATGACAGGTTCCACCCAGCTGGGTTATGGCATCTCTCCCGTTCAGACTGGAGTTCAAGAACTGCATCTTTTGTAGTAAACTCTGCATTTCTTTTACTGTGCATTATCCTAATCCTAGCAGTATAACAAGGTTAGCAATACATTATGTTTATCCATCTCACATTGCCCTGCTTCAGTCACACCCACAGGGTATGCTTTGGGACCTAAGATAGCACCTACATAAAACTCATTTAAGAGCGGCCAGTGAAGGCCATGGTGTTTAGGGAATATCTTTCTGAAGAACAGCATCGCAGTGATCAGTACAATTAGCATTTTGCGAACTGGCAATTGAATTCATTGTCAATTGAATGTACAGTTAACCACATTGCTTAGTTTTAAAGGCTTCATTTAGAAAGTGACCAGAAGAAAATAGTGTTTAAGCTTTGATTTAATTCAAGTTTTTCCACAATTTCAGATGAGGAGAGAGGGCTTCTCCTCCTCAATAATTGTTTTTTATTTCGTACCCTTGTGTCATAAGTTGAGAATTTCTCTCAAAAATAGTGAAATAAACATATCTCTGGTGTGTTATAAGGGTGGATATCTCAAATTACTCCTGTCTTCAGGCAGACTATATGTATGTTGTGACTATACTCTTCAGTGGAGAAAAGTGGGTGACCTACCTACCATATATCATCTTTGTGCTTGTGTGGTTCCTTAAAGGTGTTAAGCTGATTTTTGATATAGTTATGCTGAGGGGGTGCTAAGCAGAAATTGGGTGGTCTAGGGGCTTCACATAGTTGTGAAGTCATAGCAGACTTTATATTGCTGAAGGGCATGCAGAATCCAAATATACAGAATTCCACCTCTGTTCTTTAGAAGAGATATGCCCCATGTGGAAGGCCTCAAAAATAAGTCTGTTCTCCTGTAACCCACTCAGTCACTTCTCACATCTGATGTTGAAGATAAGTGTTGAAAGACAAAGTACATCTGAGCTGAAAGAGCTTTTTCATCCAGAGACTTAAGCAACTAGAGCTCTGATTCATTCAGTAAGCCATAACAAGTCTCATGCAATATTATGTTGTATAGTTAAATCTCAGAGCTTAAGCACAAATTTCTGATATAGGCAAAAACAAGCGTCAGAGGCAAAGGAACCCTGCAGCTCTCTTAATTGTACAACAAAATCACATCTTGTGGGGATAGGGGATCTCGTGGGTGAGAGGGGATCTTTTCTCGACTGTTTTATGGCATCATCATAGAATCATCATCATAGAATCACAAGGTTGGAAAGGACCTACAAGATCATCTAGTCCAACTGTCCTCTCATTATCATTGCTACCACAAGCTACTAAACCATATCTCATAGCTCCTCATCCAGGCGCCTCTTGAACACTGCCAGGGATGGCGACTCCACCACCTCCCGGGGCAGGCCATTCCAGAGCCTGACCACACTCTGAGAGAAAAAGTTTTCCTTATGTCCAATCTAAATCTCCTCTGGCATCTCTTTGGGAACAGTTTGTACGTGCTGCTGAGGGATACAATCATTGTATGGTCATTGGTCATAGGCTGGCTTTATTAAAAAAAAAAACCAAAAAAAACCAGTTCTGGATTATGGACAATTAGGAGTCTGTGAATAAGAAATCAAGCAAAAGATTTGTGTTGCTGTAGACCACATGTTCATCTACTTCAGCATTCTTGTCTCTGTTTGTGGTGTTGGTTTATGTTTATGAAAAACTATAAGTAAAGTACGCTTTCCAAATTCCAGGAGTTAGCAATTTGGAACTTCTTTAGTTAGGGCTTGAATTACAGCTCTTGATAAACTCATCAGTGGCTGTAAAACACAGAACATTTAAAGAATTGCAACATCTTCTGCATGAAGTGATCAGAAAAATCCGAAACTCAGCGTATGCCCTGCCTAGGAGAGATGGTTATCATAAGTGTAGTAAGCCTGTTTCCTTTGCCACACTTTGAAGTTAATGTGTTCAAAAGGGGGAGATTAGATAATTCACAACCAAAAAGGCAGGTAGATAGGGAAGAAAAGATGATTTACACAAGAAGCCAAGACACTTTCATGCACCATGGAAGTATTCAAGACAGCAGTATCATGCATGCTACTTATTTGGTAGAAGGATAAAAAATAAGTTATTCATTCTTTTGCAAAGTGTTATTAACACTTGCATATACTCTTTACTTGAGAGGCTGAGAAAGCTGTTCAGCCCGGAAATAGGATGGCTCAGGGGGATCTCATCCATGTGTAAAAATACCTGAAGGGAGGGTGCAAAGAGGCCAGAGCTGGGCTCCTTTCAGTGATACCCAGTGCCAGGACAGATGACAGTGGGCACAAACTGGAACGTGACGTTTCCTCTGAAGATCAGGCAGCACTTCTGTGCCATGTAAGTGACAAAGCCCTGGCACAGGCTGCCCAAAGAGGCTGTGGAGTCCCCTCCTTGGAGATCTCCCAAAGCTGCCTGGACATGGGCCTGGGCAGCTGCTATGGGTGACCCTGCTGCAGTTGGGGCTGGGCCTGATGGACCTGGCAGGCCCTGCCAGCCTCAGCCATCCTGAGATTCTGTGTTTCTGTACCACGCTATTGGATGAAAGCCTAAACACGCTTTTACATGAGGAGTCCTATCACACACATAGAATCAATCAGCCTGTTCATGCCTAAATAAAGCAAATAAGAATCAATCCTCTGTTGCTCAGCACATATCTGCTCATTCCTGGGTACCACTGAACTGAGTAATGTTAATTCCACTATCTTCATTAAAAAATCAAAAACAAAGCTAAGAAAGAGTGCGCAGTCTCTCATCTAATTAGAAATTAATGAAAAAGACAATTCAACAGTGGGATCCCTGCATTCTCTTCAACTGTTTTGTTTATAGCATAATGAATTGATTTTGATCCTTTTTGATGAAGGAAATAATGAAAGCTCTTGTTTCAGCGCCTCACCTGGTCATGACCAAGTAAAGCCTAGTAAAACAGGATGATCATTCTGAGAGCTGGGTAAAGCTACAGGAGCTAAGTTACTGCCTTATTTTCTTGTCAAGTTAGCATCTCCTTCCTCAGCCTTCAGGACACATGCCTTTCTATTTTTTTTTTTCTATCTTCTTATTAACTGCATAATTATATGCTTATTGCTCTGTATAAAACATATATTTTGTCATGTAAACTTATTTGCTATGTTTCATGTATTTTGAGAAGAAAAATTTTTGTGCAGTAATTTTTCAAAAAAGATTACAGTACTGTATTTTCCACCACTGTCTTAAATCTTATGAAAGCAATAGAAATGTTACCATTGTAAAGACAGCAGATGACAGCCAGTAGCCTATCTATCCCTTTTATCCCAGTGCTAAACAGAATTTTGTTGATACACAGAGAATTCAGTGTTGACTTTGTAGACGACTAATATCTATTTTAAGGTCATGCTCAATCTCTTCTACTAGTTTTATAGCCATTGACGATATGCATACTTCCAGCAGGGCTAGATTCTCACATTAAGGAAGATTTAATTGTGAAAGCAATTCATTCAAATTAGGACTTCTCTAGCCACTATGTGAAAGAAGATTATTCAGTCATCGTTCTCTTTCTTCCTGCAAATCATGGTCAGTCAAACATCCGTATACTACAAGAACCCAGTAATTGTAAATGTACTTTTAACATCTGCAATCTTACTTGAGAAAAATATATTACTTTGGGTAATTTAGAGAGCTTTATGTTAATTGAATAGATGTAAAAAATGTTATTCATTGTATAGACATTCAAAACTGCTAATACAGTCATCAGACTGAACCCAGAGTTGTTGTATCTGTTAATTCTTATGTGCATGCTATGGCATTGGGAATGCCTACTTCACACTGAAACAATGGAAAGTTCTGAACACCTTTTGGCAATCTCTTCCATTTCTTCTTCCAAAGTTGTTATCTCTGATTTGTAGCTTTTTATCTAATACCTAGCTTTTTTTTCTTCTTTTAGGACACCAATATCTTAGGACAGTATTATGACTTATTTTATGTAAATCTACTCAAAGAATGATGTTTACTGCTGTTAAATAACATCATTTTGATTTTCAAGGTCATTAACTCAGGTTCTAACTTGCAATGACACCGTACACAGACAGTTAGCAGTATAATAAACTATATAACATTTTGAAAATTAATAAGCTTCAGAATCTGTCAAGTAACGGTGAATGAAATAAACATTCCCACCTCATTTTGCAGATGTGAACTTGTTCGTTTCAATGCATAGGAAGATGCAACACTCAGAAGGAAAAAAAAAACCCAGCAACATATTTTCTTTTCCATAGTCACTCATCACTCATCTCTGGTATATCAGGGACAGAAAGTAAAGTGAGTGAAGTGTAATAACCGCCGAATGACGTCTGACATACATTCACTAAGATCTGCTGAAATAGCTACAAAAATGAAAGCAGAACTGAAAATTTCAGCCCAGAGCTATCACTATGGAGATTAACCAAAGGCTAACCAATTTGCATGCAAAGTTGTGCTACCATAACCATGCTACTTTTAGGATGTGAGCTTGTTGATATTTGCAGTACTGTATTCTGCCTCATGGATGTATCAGTCCTATCACATAGCTTGAATTTTTGCCATTGGGTCCAGCTCAGCTTAAATCCAACCTAATCATGTCCCTCTCTACATTGCATTCCCATGGATCCTCAGGTTGAAGACTACAGAGATAAAGTGATTGTTGGGCAGTCTGCAGTCCCACATGATACATGGCACCACTGTGTTGGGAGGTAACAAACTTCTTCAACATGGGAATTTGAAGCATCATGCTGAGATATTATCTAAAATTCCGGGAATGACAGAATTAAGTCAACCCAGCACTTTGCTTGAGCTAGCAACCATTTGTCCACTGAGACAATTGACCAGGGAAGAGTGTTCCACTCTAGCGGTTGTATTTGTTCATCTGATAGCTGACTTTTGGTCTCTAGTTTAGGCTTTCCTATCTAGCATTCTGTTAACAGAATTGTAAAATCATACATTCTATCAATTCAATGGGAGTTTAGTTTACTATTGTCTAAATCATGCTACCAAATGCTTATATTCTAGCTTATTGAACTCTCCTGATATTCGTATCAGCAGAAAAATAAATGCTTCTGCTGTTATGGAAAATACTAATACAGCATCCCCTCTTATGATGAAAAATACTTTCTATTCCAACAGCAACAGAGGAGGCTGTTAAGCAGCAGCTGCTAAAAATAACCACATAAAGAAGCACATCTCAATAAGCTGCACCCAACCCAAGAAACTTGTCTCAAGGGTTTATGAATATTTGTGTTAATTTTTGGTAGAGCTTGGACTAATGGAAGAGTTTTGGAAAACTGGGAAAAGCAAGTGATTATAGCTCCATTTTAATGGGAGTGGGATATAGCAGATTCATTGTCACATCGTATCCTATGGCAAATTGAAGTTCTTATCAGTAAATACCCACTTACTTTAAAAAGGGTGACCGGAGTGATCCAACTAAGAAGAAATGTGTCGGTTTGGCTCCAGAGAATAAATAGAGAATGGAGATGATTATATTTCTGTCTACTAATTGAAATTGTTCAACATTGTTTATGGCAGATAGAGCCTGACAAGCTAATTGGACTTTTTTTTTTTTTTTTTTTTTAAGTAGATTACACACTTAGTTGCTAAAAGTAATAGTGTTGATTTAAAATGCCTCACAGAAATTTGAGTATATGATGTAGTACAAATAGCATTTTGATTAAAAGTCTGAAATGTAAAATCAACAAAGAATGGAAGGCAGAGCTGTTCAGAGCCTTGGGGCTGCAGGCAAGAACAGCATCTTACAGTAAGTGCTCAGCTTTGTGATTCAGCACATTTGTACAGAACTCAGAGGAACAATACTAAATGATGCCATTTAAAATTTTACCGTTGAAGGTAGGGAACCTTGCTTTCACTAACAATACTAAAGCTAGAACTATTTTATTTACAGCTTTGAAATGAGGACAGAATGTGTCTCCGTGCATATTCATAAACAATATAATATGAATGTTCAGTGAAGAGATGTCATGTCCAACAAACTAGCAAATTTTAATTACTTGGAATCACATTGGACTTCAAATTAGGATAATATTAAACTGCATTGATTATCTGTGAATCAGAAGACCGAGGCTTCTTAACTAAGAATTACACAACAAGACAGTGACTGGAGGGACAACTGCAACACCTGCAAACAGGCTTATTATGATGAACCACCTCTGTGTCATACAAACTCAGTGAAATCTCAACTTTTGCAATATGACAAGCTGTGGGGCTGTGAATCTTGCAGGTTTGGACTCAAAGAATGAGTGGACAATTCAAAAAATCAGTGTCCTGATGCTCCCTTTCTCACAATACCTACAAAGCCCTTTAGACTAGGATTTGAATGTACCTCTCAAGAACACCTGTATGATCAGATACGATCCCCCCAAAAGCCTTACCTGGTAATTAAAGCTGTGTAGTAGGAAGCATAGATCAAAACTTAGTAAGGATGAGAAACATGGTAGAGCTGGGCTTCTCTGTGGTATGTGGAGGCCATAACCACTGATGATCTAAGTAGGGGCAAGTGCTCTTCCATTGGTCATTTATTTGAATATGCAGATAAACAAAGAGCATTTAGGCCCAAGGAAGACTTTCTTTTTGTGAAAATACTTTCAACTCTAAACACGCATATCTGATATGCCCTACAGGGCAGAAAGAAAATCTTACCTGTCTTTGTGGATTTACCTACAGCAATTTTCTTCTCAGAATATGTACTGTTGAGAATACAAATTTTAGGTATCAGATCCTCTCACACATCATGCAGGGGAGCCTTTGCTCTTAACTGCTGCAGTACTTAACTCCTCTTATGAATCTAATCTCCTAAAAATACTTGGATTGATGAGCAGATCTTTGTAAGTTTCATTCTGATGTGACCATGGAGATCAGGCATTGCGTACGTATTAAAGCTGACATCAGAAGGTTTTTCTAAAAATAAACTCCCACTATGCAGAGGGGATTTCTCAATCACCTTAATCCTTTGTGGTATTTTGGGATACAAAGACATTCCAGTGACAGGAAAGTTTCCAAAAGGATGTCTGGAAAATTGAAAAAAGGTCAAATGATTCATGAATCTACCGTTCATTCAGGAGATTATCATACAATGCATTCTTTATAAGGAGTCAAGGAAACAGACACAATATCACTCAAATTTCAGGCTCTTTGTCTCAGTACATAAGACCCACCCCTTGCACTTTAAATGTCCTCCAGTGATGTGAATCACTCAGAGGATGAACACGAACATGGGGTAACAAAGGAACTGTTATGGAGTCAGAATGCAGATCTAAGTGGTCAGAAAGTATTCTCCTGGAGTCAGAATGGAACTCTATGGAGTCACAAAGGTGTTGTTCTGGAGTCAGAATGGAGGTCTATGGGGTCACAAAGGAACTGTTATGAAGTCAGAATGGAGCTCTAAGAGGTCACAAAGGTATTGTTCTGGAGTCAGAATGGAGCTCTACGGGGTCACAAAGGAACTGCTATGGAATCAGAATAAAGCTCAATGGGATCACAAAGGATCTGTTCTGGAGTCAGAATGGAGCGCTATGGGGTCACAAAAGAACTGTTATGGAGTCAGAATGGAGCTCTAAGGGGTCACAAAGGTATTGTTCTGGAGTCAGAATAGAGCTCTATGGGGTCAAAAAGGTACTGGTATGGAGTCAGAATGGAGCTCTACGGGGCCACAAAGGATCTGTTCAGGAGTCAGAATGGAGCTCTATCAGGTCACAAAGATACTGTTTCGGACACAGAATAGAGGTCGGTGGGGAAACAGACGTTCAGTTCTGGAGTCAGAATGGAGCTCTAAGGGGTTACAAAGGTATTGTGCTGGAGTGAGAATGGAGCTCTATGGGGTCACAAAGGAAGAGTTATGGAGTAAGAATGGAGCTCTATGAGGTCACAAAGATACTGGTATGGAGTCAGATTGGAAATCTATGGGGTAACAAAGGTACAGTTATGGAGTAAGAATGGAGATCAATGGGGCCACAAAGGATCTGATCTGGAGTCAGAATGGAGGTCTATGAGGCAACAAAGGAACTGTTCTGGAGTCTGAAAGGAGCTCTATTCGGTCACAAAGGAAGTGTTCAGCAGTCAGAATGCAGCTCTATGAAGACACAAAGGTACTGTTTAAGGAGTCAGAATGGAGCTCTAAGGGGTCACAAAGGTATTGATCTGGAGTCAGAACGGAGCTCTATGGGGTCAAAAAGGTATTGATCTGGAGACAGAATGGAGCTCAAAGGGGTCACAAATGAACTGCTATGATGTCAGAATGAATCTCTAAGGGGACACGAAGGTATTGCTCTGGTGTCAGTATGGAGCTCCATGAGTTCATAAAGGTACGGCTCTGGAGTCAGAATGGTGGTCTATGGGGTCACAAAGGAACTGATCTGGAGTCAGAGTGGAGATCGATGGTCCAATTTGACTCCACAGCAGTTCCTTTGTGACTACATAGAGCTCCATTCTGGCTCCATAACAGATCCTTTGTGACCCCATAGAGCTCCATTCTGACTGCAGAACAATACATTTGTGACCCCATAAAGCTCCATTCTGACTCCATAACAGTTCCTTAGTGACCACATAGACCTCCATTCTGACTCCATAACAGTTCCTTTGTGACCCCATAGAGCTCCATTCTGATTCCATAACATTATCTTTGTGACCTCATAGAGCTCCATTCTGACTCAACAGCAGTTCCATTTTGACCCCACACAATTCCATTCTGACTCTATAACAGAAAATTTGTGACCCCATAGAGCTCCATTCTGACTCCATAACATTTCTTTTGTGACCCCATAGAACTCCATTCTGAGTCCAGAACAGTTCCTTTGTGACCCCATAGAACTCCATTCTGAGTCCATAACAGTATCTATGTGAATTCAAAGAGATCCATTCTGAGTCCAAAGCAGTTCCATTGACCCTTTAGAGCTCCATTATGACTCCATAGCAGGTTCTTCGTGACCCCATATAGTTCCATTCTGACTCCATAACAGTACATTTGTGACCCCATACAGCTCCAATCTAACTCCATAACAGTTCCTTTGTTACCCCATAGAGCTCCATTCTAACCCCAGAACAATACCTTTGTGACCCCATTGAGCTCCATTCGTACTGCAGAACAATACCTTTGTGACCCCATAGAGCTCCATTCTAACTCCATAACAGTACATTTGTGAACGCATAGAGCTCCATTCTGACTGCAGAACAATGCATTTGTGACCCCATACAATTCCAGTCTGACTCCAGAACTGTCCCTTTGTGACGCCATAGAGCTCCATTCTAACTCCAGAACAGTACCTTTGTGATCCCATACAGCTCCAAACTAACTCCATAACAGTTCCTTTGTGACCCCATAGAGCTCAATTCTTAATCCATAACAGTTCTTTTGTGACACCACAGAGCTCCATTCTGACTCCAAAACATACCTTTGTGACCCCATAGAGCTCCATTCTGACTCCATAACAGTTTGTTTGCGACCCCATACAGTTCCATTCTGACTCCATAAGAGAACCCTTGTGACTTCAAACAGTTCCATTCTAACGACACAGCAGTTCTCTGGGACCACGTAGAGCTCCATTCTGACTCCATAACAGTTCCTTTGTGACCTCATAGTGTTCCAATCTGACCCCATAAAAATACCTTTGAGACCCCAGAGAGCTCCATTCTGACTCCAGAACAATACCGTTGAGACCCCATAGAGCTCCATTCTGACTCCATAACAGTCCTTCTGTGGCCCTATAGAGCTCCATTCTGACTCCAGAACAGTACCTTTATGACTCCATAGAGCTCCATTCTGACTCCATAACAATACTTTTGAGACCACATAGAGCCCCATTCTGACTCCATAACAGTACCTTTGTCACCCCATAGAGCTCCATTCTGACTCCAGAACAATACATATGTGACCCCATAGATCTCCATTCTGACTGCAGAACAATAAATTTGTGACCCCATAGAACTCCATTCTGATCCAGAACAGTACCATTGTGACCCCATAGAGCTCCATTCTAAATCCAGAACAGTTCCTTTGTGACCCCACAGAGCTCCATTCTAACTCCATAACAGTTCCTTTATGACCCCATAGAGCTCCATTCTAACTCCAGGACAATACTTTTGTGACCCCGTAGAGCTCCATTCTGACTCCATAACAGTACCTTTGTGACCCCATAGTGCTCCATACATAGTCCATAACAGTATCTTTCTAATCTCACAGAGCTCCATTATGACTCCTCAGCAGTTCAATTGTGAGCCGATAGAGTTCCATACTAACTCCAGAACAGTTCCATTGTGTCCCCTTAGAGCTCCATTCTAACTCCAGAACAATATCTTTTTGACCCCATACAGTTCCATCCTGACTGCAGAAAAGTTCCTTTGTGACCCCAAAGAGCTCCATTCTGACTCAGTAAGGGTATCTTTATGACCTCATAGAGCTCTATTCTGAGTCCACAGCAGTTCTCTGTGACCCCATACAGCTCCATTCTGACTTCTGAACAAAACCTTTGTGACCCCACACAATTCCATTCTGACTCCATAACAGTACCTTTGTGACACCATAGAGCTCCATTCTGACTCCAGAACAATACCTTTGAGATTCCATAGAGCTCCATTCTGACTCCATAACAGTCCCTCTGTGTCCCCATAGAGCTCCATTCTGAATCCATAACAGTTCCTTTGTGACCCTATAGAGCTCCATTCTGACACCATAACAGTTCCGTTGTGACCCCATACAGCTCAATTCCGAAACCAGAGCAATACCTTTGAGACCTCATAGAGCTCCATTCTGACTCCATAACAGCACCTTGGTGATCTCATAGAGCTCCATTCTGACTCCAGAACAATACATTTGTGACCCCATACAGTTCCATTCTCACTCCGTAACACTAACTTTGTGACAACATAGAGCTGCATTCTGACTGCAGAACAATACCTTTGTGACCCCATAGAGCTCCATTCTAACTCCAGAACAGTACATTTGTAACCCCATACA
>JACDJE010000176.1:1502602-1569645 GCA_016647715.1 Pavo muticus | reverse complement strand
TTTCTATCCTTCTTCTGCCAACATGCCATTCCTGGGAGCCTGAGTAAGAGTCATGTGCAGTACCCCCTGAGATAGCTATCTCCCTCGAGATAAGCCCACACAAAAGACTGCTTCCTAGCCATTAATCTGCGGCTTATCTCTCTCATTGCCCCTGGCCTTGTCCATCTGTGTCCTCCAGACAAAGGATTTCACAACCCTTGCCCAGGACTTGCCCATCAGTGTTCCTCAGCAAGCTTTGAGACAATGGCATAAGAATAATCTCTTACAGCACTTCCATGTCAGATGCCATTTGTCAGACTGCCCCTCTGCTGCCATCTGTCACACAGCAACAACATGTAACAGAATACTGGCAGGAAGGTTCAACCTCTACTGCAACACCACCAATGTTACTTAGGACACAACTACGTACACAATATAGTAAGGACATCTTATTTTCTCTTACTAACATTCCTTGAAAATTAACAGAAATCTTGATAGGATATTCTTACCACCAAGAACATACAACTTTAGCATCAAGCATATGGTACAGGAGAGTTTTATATATACTTGCTTATCTCAAACTATAGTCTAAACATTTTTGCAGCAAAACGACTCATGTACTTACTAAAATTAGGAAGAGAACCATCAAAATCCATGTTACAGTTTCTCACAGTTTCCTACTATACACTGAAATAAAGACTAAGATTTCCCCTCTCTTCCCAAAAGATTTTAATTTTTCCTTAAGTTTTTCTATCAGAGTCTCTCCACAGGTCCCAGTGGATTCCCTGGCAGTCAGCAACACTGAATAGAAACTGGTTTTGTACTCAACATTGTCAGTTAAGCTGTTTTCAACAGAGAGCTACAAACACAAAACTAGGAGCATGAACTGGCCTTTTTAACCTCAATTAATCTAAAGCTAATAATTTAAAGAATTAATGAATGAGAGAGATTGCTTCAAATGTAAAACTTGACCTTATGGCAGAATATTTTCTTTTACAAAGTTCTCGATACAGATTTTATGCCCTTAAAAAGAATACAAGTATTACAGAGTTCAACACACAACTCTTTAAGTCTCTCTCACTTGAAGGAGAATTTGAAAAGGCGCAGCACAATTAAAAGCTGTAACTGTCTTCCCCTGAACAGGCCTTAGCCAGATCTCAGTTTTAGTAGCTGTTTCAGCTCTATGCAACCCTGTTAGTTCACGTCTGAAGAATCTGTCCAAGAAATCGAGGTTTTTCTTCCTATCTTTTATGAAATAACTTATTTTATGAGATATGAAGTGTCTTGCAAGAGTAGTTGAGTTTTAAGGCCTTATGTATCAACAACTATTTTATTAATAACAAAGTGGGGAAAAAAAAAACAACAAACCTACACATACAAGAAAGAAAATAAACCAGTATTTACCTCTGGTACAATCCATCTGATGAAATTTACTGACCAGTAAATTTCAGTGCATGACAAAAAAGCTCATTGAAAGGAACCTCTGGAGATCATCTCATCCAACCCCCTACCAAAGCAGATTCCCTAGAGTAGGTTACAGAGAAAAGCATCCAGGTGGGTTTTTTAATATCTCCAGAGAAAGAGATTTCACAGCCACAGCCTCTCTGGGCAACCTGTTCCTGAGCTCTGCCACCCTCACAGTGAAGTTCTTCCACACATTCACATGAAACTTCCTGTGCTGCAGTTTGTGCCCAATGCCCTTTGTCCTGTCACTAGGCACCACTGAGAAGGGCCTGGCCCCAACCTCTCAGCACCAACACTTTAGGTATTTATAAGCATTTCTAAGACCTCCTTTCAGTCCTCTCTTGTCCAAGACTGTTTCATATGTATAATTATCGCAGAGCAGATGTTACCAGATCTGTCTGTCAGCAGAGAGAAATACCAGCTTCGAAAGCTATCTACTATAGAACATTTTGTTTTTCAAAACTACACATAGCAGCATGATACAATTCTAATGAAAGGAATGGCAGGTAACGTTATATAAAATATGCATGACTGAATGTATATTGCCAGACTATGTTCTGTACAGTAGGTTTTATGCACAACTACAATATAATACATGCTTGACAGCATGCTATGGTACAAGCAAGAGAGTAACAGATGAGACAGAACTACAGCTCAGAATCAAGATGACTTTGCTTCTTTTTTTTCCTTTCATTGAGAGGAGAAGGACAAACGGAGTTCAAAACTTAAAACTTCTCCCTCCAACATCTCAGTACTACTAGCTAGGGTTGTCAAGCTAATTACATTAGCTTAGCCACTCAACTTTGTGAAGATACTGCCACTGGACATTAAAAAAAAAAATTACTATTTCCTGTCATAACGATATGACAATAGCCTCTAACATTTACAAAGACTGAAAAGCTTTTTTTGCATAATTACCTTGTAAAGTCAGTCATCTCCATCATAATCACACACATTCTCTTGGCCAAAACAATTATGTCGTTGCTGGTATCATCCCATATTTCAATCTCGGCATCAAGCTTACTCTTGACTTTTTTGAAGTCAGCCACTTGCTCAGCTATCTTTTCCTTTTCAGCCTCTGGCAGTTGAGTCATCTTGGCCTGAAACATAAAATAGAATCATAGAATGGCTTGGGTTGGAAGGGACCTCTAAGATCATCTAGTTGCAGCCCCCTTGCTGTAGACAGGGATGCAAACAAAATAATGTTACTTGCTTAATACCTGCCTATGTCAGAGAGGGGTTTTTTTGTTGTGGTGATTTGGGGTATTTGTTTTGTCTCTCTCTTTTTTTTTTTCTTAACTGGATATTAGCAAATACATAACTTAAAAATAGAGCAGTCTGAGCCAACTGTCCCGAGTACTTCTGAATTTCAGTATCAGTACACTATTACTGGGTTGAGCCAAATAAGTTAGGTTGGCACAATGCGAACAGCACTGTCCATGAAACTATTATTATTAATGTAGTAAGAGAAACAGAGAAAATTCTTCCAAACAGCCTGTATAAAATATGACTGACATATTTTCCTTTTTTCTTCAAATGAAGGAGTCTAGGTTTTGTTAAGTGTGATATTAGATGCAGGTTACAAACTGCATTAATCCTTCAGGTAGACAAGAATAAAGGAGAAGGTTTAGTTGTTCTAAAACATTCAGATGTGCTTGTCCTCTCTGCTGAGAAGGCTCCTCGGGATTATTTTAAGAACTGAGAAAGATTTGCTAGTTCAAACCTGCATCTTCTGTCTTTGAAGAACACGTAGATTAAAGCCCTAGAAAATCAGTCTGTGACTAAAGTTATCAAACAATTATCTTGAATGTTAACAGGAAATAACCAATATTCAAATGAAGTCACAGCCAAACTTGGCTCAGGTGGGACACAGCTACATACTTGGCTGCAGTTCTGGACTGAACTGTTTGCACAAGATAAAAAAATGTTTCAAATAAAGATTTAGTGCAGCTAGAGAGATGGTACATTCCATACACATTTAGATTATGGAATCAGAACATTCAGTCTACACTGTATGCTTGTATTCCTTCTACACTTAAGCATTATGCCTTTCTTTGTTTTTAAGTGTTAATGTAAGTGTAATGTATCAAGACTGACATAGCTGCTGAAAATGCAGCATGGAAAGAAGAGAAATACTTTCCTTAGTACTCTTATTTATGACCAAGATTATCAGTTTGCTCCAGACAAGGGACAGACACACTTCTTTCACCAGAAGCAGGCCAGGAACTAAACAAAAACAAACCAGGCATAGCCAAAAACAACACAGATAAGTCAAAAAAGGTACCTGATGCATGAGGATCTGCCAGGAAAAATTTAGAGCTTTAACTTCTCCTACAATACAGAACAAACTATTTTTATATTACTGATCTGATAAATTGTGTAAATTCACTCTGAGAGCAGGAATACAACAAAACTACAACTTGCATTGAAACCAGTCATTGATTGGGATTGTGTTACTGCTGATTTGTTTGCTGTTTGTTTTTTTTTTTTAATTACTACACATTTTATTCTCATCTGGAAGTTTAAGATCACATAGTTGAACTAATTTTAAATAAGTCTAATTTCTTATTTCAGGTGAAATCAAACAGAAGCACAGCTGTGGTTCAGCTCCCAGTAAACTAAAATGTGTAGTTATGTGGAGGAAATGATTTTAAATTGCAGCATTAATTTAGCTAGAACCAAAAGTTCCCCTTGCCAATCTTCTAACCAGCAACAGCCAAATCAAATTTAATGCAAAACAGATTCCCTGCATGGGGACTTTCAGGAAGAGTTCATGTTCTTCCTTAGCTCTACAGACACCGAATTAGAAGCTTAAATTCCTAAGTGGCTGTTCCTGTAGGACTGCCTCTCCAGAACAGAGCTTCCCTGCTTCTAAATCAGTTGTAATCGAACAGTAGGAACTATGTTCTAAGGGTATATTCTCTTTGGTATCTCTTCCCCAAAACTTAAAATTCCTGAGAGGTGATTTGAAACAAAGCTCAGGCTTCTCAGTTGACTCAGTATTACTATCAAAACCATTAAGGAAATAATTGCTAGAAGTCAGTGAAAGACAAAACTGAAATCTCCCTAGAAAAGGAAAAGCAGACTTACATCAAGCCTTTGCTTACTATCCCAATGATTCTTAAACAACATTAGAGTTCATAGGCTGAATCCAGTAAGTCACACAGAAGTTATCACACCCACAGTAGGAAAATATTCAGATCACAGGATACAGAACACTGGATTTGAAAGCATGACAACCACATCAAGATTAAGAAAAGGCAATTCTATTAATTCAAAACACCTTATGTATTTAATGAATAACCTCATATATTTCTTCTGACATTTTAAGAAGTGCTTTGTGCACTGAATTTTTGGTTAAATAAAGGAAACATTGGAAGGACACAGAAAAGCGTGTTATGACATCAGCTATGAAAACATTAAATGCAAATCCCATAGTAAATTCTTCCTTTCAGATTTGTATCTGGAACTCAAATAGAAAAATCAGTATTTGAAAGTTTACCCTGGGTTTTCTTTCATTTTTGCTGCTAGAAATAGTTACCTGGGTCATACTGGCTTCGGTACAGGAGTGCTAAACAACTCAGCATGAGTAACTGACTACAGGCAATGAACTTATGACACAACACTTTCTCTCATGTGCCCTCTCCTGACTCTGACCACTAATTTCTATACATGTGTGATCCTGGCTACCAGAAGATCTCTCAGAGGGGCTGAAGAACAGCCTCATGGACATCAATTATATATGGACTAATGCCAGGATGACTGGGAGGCTTTCTGCTCTCCACTGGCTTTTCTATATAAATTTATTCATTTTTCCTCTTCTTTCCAATAAAGCCTTATCTCAGCAGAATCCCAAGTTTTGCTATAATTTAAGAAACATTCATCTTTGGAGTATAATTATGTAAATGATTAAATACACATCTACAGAAAAGCAAATAAAAAACAGCACACAGATACTTGAAATCGACTACATTGGTATTCTATGCAGATACCATATGTCCCACCAGGCTGGGGGAACCAAGATCTTTTGTCCTGTTCATCCTGATGTCACTACTGTGTTTTGTATCTATCATCACAGAGCTCTTCTTCCAAGTTCAGGATCGTTGCGTCCCTGTGAGCAAGAAACTGGGAAAGGGTGGCAGGAGACCTGCGTGGATGAGAAAGGAGCTCATGCGCAAACTCAAAGGGAAGAAGGAGGTCCATGAAATGTGGAAAAAGGGTCTGACCACTCGGGAAGAATATAGAAATGTTGTCAGGGCCTGCAGGGATGTGACGAGGAAGGCTAAAGACCACCTGGAATTGAACCTGGCAAAGGAGATAAAGGATAATTAAAAAGGCTTTTTTAAGTATGTTAACAGTAAAAGGAAGACTAGGGAGATTGTGGGTCCCCTTCTAAGTGATGTGGGTGTTCTTGTAACATAGGATGCTGAGAAGGTTGAGATACTGAATGCTTTCTTTGCTTCTGTCTTCAGTGAGAAAGCTCTCCCTCAGGAATCCCAGACCCTGGAGGTTAGTGAGAGGGTCTGGGGAATGGAAGACTTCCTTTTAGTCAGGGAAGAGGCGGCCCGAGAGCGCCTAGGCAACGCCAATGTTCATAAATCCATGGGACCCGATGGGGTGCATCCACGGGTGCTGAGGGAGCTGGCAGAGGTGATTGCTGAACCGCTCTCTATCATCTTTGAGAGGTCTTGCAGATTGGGGTGGTGCCTGAAGACCGGAGGATAGCCAACATCACTCCGGTCTTCAGAAAGGGCAAGAAGGAAGATCCAGGTAATTACAGGCCAGTCAGCCTCACCTCTGTCCCTGGAAAGGTGATGGAACAGCTTGTGCTGGATGCCATCTCCAGTCAATTGGAAGAAAAGGAGGGTATCAGGAGTAGCCAGCATGGGTTCACCAGGGGGAGGTTGTGCTCGACCAACTTGGTAGCCTTCTATGATGTCGTCACTGGCTGGGTGGGACAGGACAAGGGGAAACGGCTGGAAACTGGAGCATAGGAAGTTCTGCACCAGTGTGCGCAAGAACTTCTTTACAGTGAGGGTGACTGAGCACTGGAACAGGCTGCCCAGGGAGGTTGTGGTGTCTCCTTCTCTGGAGATATTCAAGACCCGCCTGGATGCCCACCTGTGTGACCTGGTGTAGGGAACCTGCTTAGGCAGGGGGGTTGGACTCGATGATCTCTGGAGGTCCCTTCCAACCCCTGTGATTCTGTGATTCTCTCCATACTGCCACTTATCTCTCGCTTCCGTGTGGGTGCAAGGGAGCATTTTACTCATGTTTGATGAGTAAAATAGTGATTAAGGCCTTCCATGTTTTATCTGCTGTATTCTTAGCCTCCAATAGTCAGTGCTGACAACTCACAGTTTTACTAGAAATCTTTTGATGTATATTATCTCATATCTTAGCATTGTGAAATTCACCTCCAGCATTTTTAAAATAAGTTTCATGGTCATTGAGCAAATCCTGAAAATGTGACCCTGAAGGCTTAGAAAGCAGAAAGCAAACATAAAGAACTTCAGATTTATTATTTTAAATATCTTGATCTTTATTCCAGTTTTGTGGTATTTTGGATCTTGCCTCATGATACTGGAGTGCTTGAGGCAGACAGCACAAAGATTTCATTTACACACACACTATGCTACATTGTACTTCTGAGCAATGAGGAGGGCCCATCCCAAAAGTAGGAGATTGAGGGAGGATGGGAACATCCCAGGCCTTTTCCTTCAGTGCTATAGTCTCTTTCATGACTCTGAAAGTCATCAACAGTACAAATGAGAGTTTGTTTGCTTGCATTTTTTTACAAGCAGGAAAAGTGCAAGTATCAAATTTATGGAAGAAGAGTCCACCGAAAATAAAACAGTCTGTTTCTAAAGCTTTTTATTCATTATGTATTTACTTTTATTCTGAAAATCTGAGATTACTTTACATAGTGCTTTGAAGCTGGGTACTTTTTCAGTGGAACTCAAGTGCAGTACTCAGGTTGCACGTAGTGAGGCATACAAAGGTCAGTTTTGCTAAAGCACGAGGAAGTCATATTTAGGAACTGATCTTCCTGAGGATAACTGAAAGAACTGAGCTCAGTCATCTGATAGGTGGCCGCCAGCCTTACCACAGAACATACTCGTTCAAGAGATCACTCTCATAACAGAACACATTTCTGTTATTCCTTAGAAGTTGTTTGTTCAAGTCTTTTCATACAGCATATGTAAGCATACACATAAACAAGACTCCACAGGAATTGCTATGATAGAACTTTACATTGATTTTGAAACAAAACTGCAAGTTAGTGGTGCTTTTCTGAGGCCATGGAGATACACAGATTATATGAAAATATTTTGATAATTGGTTGAACGTATAATCAGAAACTTGGGCAGTATTTAGAAGATGAATTACTGAACCATTAGCAATTGAGAAATAATGATTGAAGATCCATATTAATAAACATCTGTCACAGTGGCATAGCAGATGTACTAGGTGCATTTATAGCAGAGAATATAAATTTTTGATGAGTACATTATATTTTACTGCAAAGTGTCTTACTTATATCTCCTGCCGTTTGTTTGATTTTGCAACAATGAAGAGCTATTAAAAAAAACCACAAAGTGAGAACAGTATTCATATAAATTCTAGAATATGATTCTACTAATTGAGCTAATTCTGAAAGATGAATTTTATTTTCTTCAATTGCTATTCCGCAGCCTATCATGACTGGTTTATTCGTCATGTTTATTCGTTTTGATACTGAAAATCCTGATTCTGCTACTTCTCCAGGCTCAATAACTGATGTTGATTTTATAATGCACATCATGTAGACTGTACGACTTCATGCCTGTCTTTTCTAAACGTCAATGTCAGAATCAGGCAAAAACTGCCACTGTGTTCTGAAGATGAAAATTATAAAACTGATAAATACATTTGTAAGACACAGTAGTCTGCTACCGGAAAACCAACTCAGTAACTCCAAAAATTCTTTAAGTACTACGTTCTGTGTCCTTACTATCATTCAACTTAAAATCCATTCATCATATTTTCAGAACCTGTAATCATTCTGAATATTATCTTTGCAAACAGTATGTGAGCAGTCTGAAAGGACAATTCGGCAGAATTTTTATATGCTGTTAAATACATCTCCGTAAACAAAAATGCAACCAGGTTGATAGCCCAACTGAGTTTTTGAGTCAGACTTTGATATTATTTCATTATTTTTTTTTTTTTTTTTGTGGGGATTTCTCATACCTTTGTTGTGATATTCTGGGTAGTTAAATTTATAATTGTACCTCCTGAGAGTGGTCTTTTTATTTTTGTACTAGCTCTAAAGGCTATTAGCAATAGCTTGTGGGCAGGAGTGTTAAAAAACATCATTATTATTAACAGCACGTGTTAACAGTGAAAGTGGGATAGCACAAGTAAACTCTGAAAATGGTATGACTGTTGATGAGCAAGATGATGTTCTGGGCAGGAAAAGGCATTCTGAAAGATTAATCTTGGAATCAAAATTTCTATGGAACAATAAAGCCTTCAAGAAAGAGTATTACCGTAGGAAGTATTGGAAGCAGTTAGTTGTTGAAAGAATTTGAAGAAAGGTATAGTTTTGTGAAGGCTAGCTCTGTGGACTAAAATAACACCAAAAGTGAGACCTGTTTGTAGTGTGGCATACTTCCTAGCCCATGATATTGCTATGAGTAGTTTTGTCAGTTCTCCCAGTTTTCTTCTGCATCTAGCAATGAGTTTTTCCCTGAAGTATCTATTTCTGAAGACCTGTGAGTAGATGAGCTGCTGAGATCACTGATTCACATCCAAAGATTTTTTTTTCTTTCAGTTGTCATCTCTTCCCTTGGCCCTTATTGTAGAGGTGCCTAAAATTCCTACAGTCATGGTGCTGAGCTGGATTGCGTTGCTGGCCTGTCACTGTGGCCGTTTATGCTGAGACAACCCTTGTTTTAAGTTGCACAGAGCCTTCAGCTTTCGTTTAAAAATAAAATGATCCGGGCTTTTGTGGTTGTAAATGAAATGCTTGAAGACCTGACCAGTATGCAGTCTTGAGTTCAAGAAGTAAACAAAGCTCAAAATACATTAGTATATTTTGTATATACTTCTGATTTTTACTCTCTGGATGATGTTTATGAAGAAATTAAGAAATGGCTTTAAACTGGAAGAGGATAGATTTGGACTAGAAATTAGGAAGAAATTCTTTACTGTGAGGGTGGTGAGACACTGGAACAGGTTGCCCAGAGGGGTTGTGGTTGCCTGCACCCTCGGCTTTCAACGCCAGGCTAGATGGGGCTGTGAGCAACCTGGTCTACAGGGAGGTGTCCCTGCCTATAGCAGGGGGTTAAAACTATATGATCATAAAGGTCCCTTCCAGCTCAAACCGTTCAATGATTCTAAGATGTAGATGGGGGAATGAGAAGATTTGAGGTAAAAGGTATTAGGAAGTTAAACTGTAATGTTGTTGATACAGCTTTTAGCTTAATTGTATTAAAAGACTTCTCAACAGCTGTGTTCATATATGCATAGGCTGCACGATAGAGCACAAATTTCCTTTCTATCTTTGTGTAGTAGCTCATGCCCATTCAGCAGGAAGCATGTGAGTTGTGAGTCTTGGGACTTGGTAGAGGTATTTCTTTGACTTCAACATCCATTGAGGAGTCACAGGAGTCACACTTTCCAAATACCTGAATGCCCCTGAGTAAAACTGTGTGTAAACAGCAGTAGTTTACAATGCTTATGGTATATTCAGGAAATACCTATTGTATGTAATCAATTGTATGTGGATGGCTATATGCAGCAACAGATGCAGAATCAATAAAATGCCTAGACAGTTACAGAGCTCTAGGAAAATGCTGAAGGGAATTGCTGAGTGATCTGGTTGCAAGGTAATAGTTTTTTGCCAGCTAGAATACAAAGAAAACATTCTCCAGCCCTTGATCCTTGTCCTGACTCCTGTTTCATAGCTTGAGGAACTCTGTCAGACAGAGTTCCAAGTGGTTTTATTCCAGCAGTTTGCATTTTTAATTGAAAGATGAGAAAAGGACTGTTTTGTCTTTGTGAACTTAGCTGATCAATAGCAAAAACTTTATTGATTTATTTTATATTAGCGTATTTTCTGTCTCTAGATATGATTATACCTACTTGAAGCTCCTGGGAGAAATACCTCCTGCTCATTCATACATGCCATCCATTTGGCAAGGATCCTACTATGCACTCTATTACCTTACTTTGTTCCAGAAATATGAAAGAGACTTAAAATGTTAGGAAAACATGATAGTTCCACTTCACAGAATGTGACAGTAAATTCATTTAATTGCCTGGTGTTCCAGGAAGTTTTATGCATCCGGAGACAATGGATGGATTTGGACCAATGGACTGACTGAAAACAAGGTGATGGGCTGAATTTCTTCATGAGGGATTCAGTCAAGTGGTGCAGGATCTCTCTGAGTAGGAGTTGCAGTGTTGTTAAGACTTTCCTGAGCAGCTCCTGTGTGTTGCTAAACAGCCATATAGGAGAATCTGGCCTGTCCAGACTCCTCAGGCAGCTCCTACTGTAAGACTGATGAAACAGTACACAGATACACAGAAGGCAGCTGTAAATTGCCAGCAGGATCTGCTCCTGCAGATGCAGAAATGGTGACTTGGGACAGTCTTTGTACCTCGTACAGAGGATGCATATAGTTTGGCTAATTAATAGTAGTTGAATATGCAGAGTGGTTGTGTAGGACCACGGGCAAGCCAAGGGAGAGAGAGCTGCCTTCTAACCGTGCTGCAGAAATGGTGGTGCAGCTGGAAGTAAGGTTGTGGTTATGTCACCTCCTTTTCTGCTGGAAACCACATGGGAAGTGCAGCTTCCCAGCAGCCATTCCAGCTCTGACAGTTTAACATGATGTTATGACATGGAATACCTATGGAAAACCATAACACATTTGCTTCAACAGTCTGCCCATGGGCTTCTGTACAGCACCGTAAAATCAAAAGGTAAGGTCTGCACTTAATTTTATTTTTTTAAGTACACAGTTGAACAAGGGAAGTAAATGCACTTAACAAATTACAGCATTATAGACATAAAACACCCATTTTGAATTCTCTGATTGACTTTTAACCTCTGCCTGCTGGGATTACTGTGAGTTTTATTGGTATAACCTTCCTGCAGTACACATAAGGAAATAGTCTGGAAGAAAAAGGTAAAGAGAAAACAGACTTAAGTTACAACAGATTATTTTCAAAATAATTAATTTTCTTTCTCCACCAGAGAACTGGAAAGATAAACTTTGAAGAATGAAATGAATGTTTATTTCCTTTTTTAAAAGTTACAGCATAACAAGGGGATTTTAATAACAGAATTGACTTATTTAAGTGGCAGTGTTACATGTCTGCACTATAGTAGCATTTACATTCATATTTTCATTCATTAATAACCTTCAGATGCCTTTTTTTTCTGCTTCTGGACTGCAACACTTGCTTTTTCTCGACCATGTTATAACTCCTCTTGAAAATTCAACACATGGCTCACGAGAGCGGGAAGCAGATGGGCCACACTGCAGTGGGAGCCCTTAGAGGGAGCTCTGACTTTCTGACTCAGCCATAATTCACCTCTGTGCTTTCAGATGCTACAGACCTAGAATGGCAGCACTGTTATGTCTGAAACATACTCCATGTAGCCAAACACCTCCATGTTTACTCTTTCAGCTCTCACGGGAGACAACCCTAAGTACCTCTTATGCAGACAAGTTCTCGGTACCCACAGTAGTGTCATGGGCAGTGTATCTGGCCCTCCTGTAAAGGACGAGATTTGAAATCTCATTTTGCATTGCACCCGTGGTTTGCACAGTACAGGTCAGACTGCAAAGAAACTATGTTTATTAAAATGTGTGCTTACATGCTTACGTTTTTAAATGTTATCTGTTCAAAACCAAGCAGTTTCCACTTAAAGGCTTGGATTTAAAAAAAAAAAAAAAAAAGACAAACATAGAACCATCCATCCTGTTGGATAGCTTCTTATAGTAACATTATATATGTTAAAACCTCTGGATAATTTCTGTTTGTGACAGGGAAAATAGGAGAGTGATGAAGCAAATAACCAACCTTTTGTGTAGACACAAATGTTAATGGGTGATTAAAATGGTAGACATCCAAATTAAAGCCCATGACTGTTAAGAAGATGTGCTGATCTTAGAAACTGAAAACCAAAAAGGTAGTGAGAGGAAAAAAGCATTCTTACCTCATCACAAATGATGCTTGTTTAAGATATCAGAACTCATGTGTGGTGGTGCAATAGTGTCTTACATTGTACTGATATTATTTGTGTGTATGGATGTGATGAACAGGGAGACATGGAGAGTTATTTCTCATGGTATGTGGAAAAGGTGACTGTTGGATAGCTAGCTGGGGGAACCCCCTTCAACATGTGTAAAACTTTTCATCTATGATTAAAGTACATTTAATTGAACTTCGTGTATGGCATCTGCTCAGTAATGACATCTTCATATTTATTCACATGGAGTGTATACACCATGCAAACCACTGCTTTTGTTACAGTCTTACCTATTCTTAATAAATTACTATAGAAAGACAGTTGTGATCAAAGATGAAAAGGACTTTACAGTGCTTCTCAAACCTAGTTGTTGTTGCTATATTATTATTTTATTGGGGGATTTTAAAGAGTACTTAAATGTATTTTATGTATTTGTATATATATTTTCTATTTTTGAATATATACAGAATACACACACACATATATATATAGGATGGTTGCATGGTATAGCTCCTCTGAACAAATGTGAAGATATTAATAAAATATCCCATCTATGTTTTAATATTACCAGACTTTTGTCACAACAGTAACACAAGTGCATGTTTTTTTGTTATGCAGTGACATAGTATTTCCCAGGGTCAGAACTGGCGTGCTTCAGGAAAAGTATGAAGAGGTGAGGTACAGACGCTCTCAGGGATGTGACTATTGGCTCTTCCAGGTGCTAGCCAGGCATGATGCCACTTGAAAGCAGCCAAAGAGAAGGGAGAGGCAGGGTGATGGTGGTCTGCCATCACAGAGCCTCAGTGGCTTTGGGGGTCCACAGACCAGAATCTGTGTTGCATAGGCATGTCACCCAAGAACTAGAATACACCAGAGAGTTTTCATGATGTTCTGTGAAATTATCACAAGACTCAGGTTTTTTTTCAGAGACCAAAATAAGTGACCATGATATTAGTGAAATAAAATGAATTTTAGACATTGCTCTTATCACTGAATTTGTCAAAATCTTTTTGTGTGTTGTCTACTAACTACATACTGAACAATTTAGTGATCGGATTCAAATGGCAAAATAAAGAAAGCAAGAGCAACAAAAAGAAATAAATGAATGGGTGCTTCTTAGAGTGAAGCATACTAAATAATAGTTTTATTTATTTTGTAAAGTTGTTGAAAGCACAAGAAGCTTGGATTGAAAAAGATTACCTAGATAAGGAAATCACAGCAGGAGATCAAGAGGGTAGCTCTTGACAGAAGTGTAGACTGGAGTGTAGTGTAGATAGAAGAATCTGTCTGCCTCAGTGCAGAGAAAGAAAGAAATCACAGGACTGATGTAAAGTCACATTGATAGGTAAGTTGCTGCAAATAACAGTACTTTTCAATTCCCATTCTATGACCATGCTGGTATAAAGGATTTAATTACTACTATATCTTCTTATGCCGGCATTTATTTTCAGTGTTATTTTAGCCACAGTTGCATTATTATTCGGCATAAGTCTGGGAAAGCAGAGAAGTAATAGTTGGCCTTCTGTCCATTTAACTCGAAGGAAATGTCTGGGTTCTTGAGCTGTTCCTGTGTTCAAGGTCTTCTACTTCATAGGTCATAAATATTTCTAGTGCTGCTGAATTCAGAGGACTCATCTACCTCAGGTTCATTCAGAAATTGTCACTAGTTACGCTCCCTGGAACAGGAGGTGGCCACTTCGATGGAACAGATGTCATTGACAGAAGACGTGCATGTTACATTGTGTCACTGTTTACTGTCGGACAATGTAACCATATGAGTGCAAGTACCATATAATCCTGTTGTGCCATATTATCCATTGACTGCAGTTGAAGGAATTCCCACATCGAGGTTTTTCACAGAGCCTTATTTTACTGTAAAAAGACACTTTAGGAAGGAAACCCAAACCTAATATCCACTAGTTTGGTCTTCTCTTTTTTAAATTAAGTCGTTCCAGAAATGCTGTGTTCTTTGTCAGACTTACGTACAGATAACTCATTACTATACAAAGAGAAGTGATGCCTTTTCTCTGTGCATGCCATTTTGCCATTGCTTTTTCTTCTGCAGCATTCTAGTGCCAATTCTTGATGCTTCTGTGATCAGCTGGAGCTACAAATTGTTTCTTATTGTAACACTGCATAGGGACTGACACCTCACTTTTGTATCTGTTCATTTAATTATCCTATGTGAATGGACAGACTCTCTTTTTGGTAATTATAGCTATATTTTCTTCCATACTTCTTGAGATAATTGCAAGTCTGGCCTCCCTGCCTATTTATATCCCCTTCCACATTACTGTCAAGTGCATTTGCTGAGGTGAGTACAGTGAGTAGCAGTAAGCCATTCAGCTTTGCTTGGAGGCAGAGGATTGTGATAGTGAAGCCTTTGAATATGAAGTTAGAGTGCAAGTTAAAGCTAAGAATTAAGGAAATATTTTTGATAATTACTTTCCAGAGTGAAATTGCAGTGTAAAGGAAAAAAGAAAATAATGCCTGATAGTGATGCCTGTTAGTCATTGGAGTTAAGTTTAGACAGTGCACAGGCATAGATGAAGTGACTGCAGGCATACTGTTTATCGTGGCTTGGAGCAAGAATGATTAGATTGCGTAGGTCTTTCTATCACTATTTTCCTTGGTGTTACAGCAGTTAACAGATTCTAAGCTTTTTCTTGTGTTTATACTTTTCAAGAGACATTTCTGTGAAGCTTTTTCTCTTCCACAACTTTGTTGAGATGCTCTCAACTGATTTCATTTGTACAGACACCAATTAAACTCCTAGTTAGGCACAGCTAGACTTTGCACTCTAATTATTTATGGGCTACTCCCAGTCTCCTCACTGGATAGAACAATTGATTTAAGTGATCTAATAACAATGCATCACTACCTTGGGGGCATGTAATTGCTCATAAATACAGTACTTTGTGTCTCATCTTTGTTATCTATCATAGCCCTGGATGTGTTATAAACTTAGCTAATACAGCTTTAGTGCTTGTAAATAGTAATATGTGAGGAAATAAATAGATCTTCCACGCAATAAATCAAATAACGGCATTCAGAGTCCAGTGTAGGCTCTGAACCCAATTGAAAAAAAAGGGAAAGACAGGCCAATTTTAAAAAAAAGTAAAAAAAATTAATGAGCACCACAATCAAGAAATTAGAATTTCTCTCATAGAAGAGAGAAAGAAGATGGAAAACTGTAAAGCAGAAAATTTATACTGCTGCTGACCTGCAAACGGTTTATGGTGTTGTCTTACTGCAACTCCCTTGGGAGGAATTCTTTTTTCATTTTCTCATTGCAATACTTGGAACAGCCACAGGACCCATAGCAGCAGCAGCCACAGAATAAGGAACTATAATTTGCAAAGCATGTTTTTTTTTCCCCAAAGATCAATGAATAGTTCTTTGCAAAACACTGTTAAAAGAGTTTAACTATTACTAGCCATATTGTGTCGCCATCATTGTCTTTTTTACTGAATTTTTTACTGAATGTGTAACCACATATAATAATGTTTTAGGGTAAATGAGTTGTTCTGTTGTTTGTTTTTTTACTACAAATCTGTCACAAAAGCTGAAATGCAGAGCTGAATTTAGCACGGGTGCGTACTTGATAAGTGTGAGGTAAAATAAATGTTGCTTTTTAGTTTAGCTGAAGTATTTCAGTGTTGAAGAAGCCTGAAGATGGCTTCTTGACAAAGTGTTCAGAGGAGCTTTACAGTTACGCTGAATTTTTCTGAAAACTATGTAGCGTTTTCAGATACGGCATATCCAAGTTTTGAGTGGTATTTGTTAGTTTTCATTTTATTCCTGTTCATAATTCATTTATGCTTGCATACACCAATTTCATAAAACAACCTGAGTTTCCTGACCAGACATTCACAATGAGCCTCAGAATTCATGACTGATAAACTTTCTTTTTTGTATTTACTGGAAAATACTTTACTAGGTAATACCTAGCAGGATACTGCTGGAAGGGAAAGGAACATAAACGTTGTATAACTGCAGGATAATTACAGCAAGCAGCACAAGCAGTCTCTGTACTAAACCTTCACCATTCCCTCAGAATTATTTATATGTGACATATTGGAACTGGGCTTAAAAATCCATGTTCTTAGGATTTAGCATGGACTGCACTTGCAGGATGAAAATAACGTGTGACATTTTTCTGGTACTTCTGCATCCAGTTGATGACAAGCAGTGCAAATCTGTGGGACATGAAAACAAAACACTTGGAGGCAGGGGATTTAATTAATGTTGCTTCTGTATCAGTGTTTGTTTTTTTTTTTATTTAATTGAGTCCTTCTGTGCCTAATCTGCATGGCTATGATTTATTCTCAGTTTTGAATAATGTAATAAAGTCTCTGTTTCATTTGAAGGGGTAGAGGACCATTGAAGAACACATCTGATGTAATTAATGCTGCAAAAATGATTTCAGAGTCAGGATCAAGGATGGATGTCCTAGCACGGCTGATTGCCAATCAGGTAGGTTATTTATGTAGCAATGCATTAACCTTTGTCACGACTGAACCTGTGCACAGAAGTTCCAACACCTGCAAAGGTCGCTTACAGAAATAGTTAAGACATTTTTAGATCTGATTTTCCTTCCCCCTCCTCCCCCCCAATTTCTGGAAATGATGGATATATAGATCATGTCTTGTACAGGTGGATTCTCTTCCTCATACTATTTAAAGACCTGTCTGTATACATTTAGGAACGTGCAAATGTGTATACACATTTACCTATTTATATACTTGTATATTTATGAGCGTGTTCAAATTCTGCTTTAAGCTGTGAGTGCAACATTGTAGTTCCTTCTTCGTTTCCTCGGTTAAATTACTCAGGAAAAAAAAATGAGGCAAATCAGCTTAGATGTGGAAACTCATGAGTGGCATAGTTTTTCCAAGCAGTGTTAACAGGTGCTAGGTCTCTGCACAATGCTTAGGTTACTTTTCTTCTTTGTCTTCAAATTACTTGTTTTACAGCATATTATATGTATTTTCCAGAATGTTTGCTTTCAGCTATATCTAGGTTCTCCTTCTGACATCTTTTTCCACCCAGAACAGGCCTTTTCTTTGGGTTTTTGATGTCAAATTGCTTTCAATCTAAATGCTCTTCTCAGTAGATAGAATTCTGCCATCTGCATACCTGAAGTCTTGAGGTGATGTCTTACCACTGAAAAGAAATATTTATCGTCATAAAACGAATAGCTTTACAGCTATGAGTGTTACTTTATTTCCAGTTAATTCTAAAAGCTTCTACTAGCTAAATAAGCTAAATAACAAAAACAAACAACAAAAAAACAAAACAAAAATAAAAAAGCAAAAAAATAAAACAAAACCAAACCCCTTCCACCAGCCAAAAACCAAAACAGGATCCATGTAAATGCACAGGCATGGTCATCTTCCTGGCTAGAGTGGCAGCACTGTAGCTTAGTACATTAATACAAGCAACTTGTCTCATGTAGGTAAGGTCAGTAGGGCCTTACAGAACCTGGCCTGAAAAGAATAATCCAGTGAAATTTCAGTCTGCGAGTAATAAAGCCATTTACTTTCCTAGCCTTTGTGGCTGGCTTTTAGGTCCAGAGTAGCAGGGTATATTTGCTGTCTTTCACATCCTCACGTACTTTCCCTCTACCCCTCGCTTTTGATTTTTACTTGCTTAATATCTATGAAACAGCAACAATCTTTGTTTTTTTTTTCTGTCACGTCTCTCTCTGCATTCCAGGTAGTGATACCATAAAATACTGATAACTGTTCTATACAGTTGTGATCTGAATTTGTGGGAAAAAAAAGCAAGGTAAAACATCCCCATTTCTGATCTGGACAAGAGTTCTTTCAGCATGTCTCTTTTCAAATGAACTGGATCCTTCATCAATTCCTTCCATCAATTAAAAATTAAAATTGAAAACTGTAATCATTACTGATGCATTGCAGAAAATTGTGGTATCAAATCTAGAGATGAGTGTCATAACCTTTTACTCCTTTTTTGAATAAAAATTCAGTCTTTCTTACAGAAACATTCATTACCTAAAATTTTCTTTCTGTATACAGTAACTCCAGACTAGAAATGTGAACAAATTGGTGAGGGCAAACTAGGCATGAATTATTAGTGCTGATAACCAGCGTGTTCCCTTAGTTGCTGGGAAACGTGACTACATTTTAATTGACTCTTTTACTAAATTCACTCAAGTAATTTCTATTTGTCTTAGATAAGAGTTTGCACGTAGTTGATAAGCCTTGATTCACCTCACTCATCTCACGTGTACCTAAAATACACTAGTCAGCTTATATATAATTCCATGTCATAAGCATTAGAAGCAAATAAGCGTATACAGTAAAATAAGAGATTAGTGAAAAACATGCTTCAAAGACATAGCTCTGAGTCAGATGTCTTCGTCAGTAAGTTCAATAACTTTGCAGTGAATATAACTACAATCACAGCTAGATAGGCATCTGACTCAGTAAAAAGGAGAATCTTGCTCTTACTCCTGCCCTTAGATGAGTAATATGATCCTCTCGTTCCTCTGATGACTAGAAGTCTTTTAATTTTTATTCACAAGCAAAATTACCCTTTACCATACAGAGTGTTTTTCTCACTGTGTTTTTCTCCAATCTACATGGTATTTTACCATATTTTCTCTTATTTGCTCTCTTGAAGAAAAGAAATTTTGCATTCTGTTGACTACCTAATAGCTGTTCATTGAATTTGGTTCAAACTGAAGGAGCCCTTCAAGAATTTGGTGTCTATGCTGGAACATGAATTTTGATAAGGTTTTGTGAACACCTTTCTCAGTGGCATTAACCTATTTTTTCAGTAAATATTCCACGTGTTCTCTTCCAGTAAAAAGTAAATTATGTGTAACTTAGAATTGCATGTAAAAATGGATTTGTATTATTTACTTCAAAAGAGAAAACCGATGGCTGTACATCATACCAACTGTTAGGTATGTGTTTTAAGATAAAAGTCCATGCATTCTTCATGCATGTGTTTTCCTTCACCACTTCTCCTTCTGCTATTGAGCTTACCCTGCATTACTTCAATTATTCATTATCATTTCTAGTATTGTCATTTAGGCTACATTGGTTTAAACTTCACAGTCATCCCAGGACTCAAGTATTACTCTTGACTATGCCTTGATTGATAAGGAACCACGGTAACATATGATGAGCGTTTTCAATATTAAAAGAGACATGTGAGGAAGAAAAGCAAAACTTGCTCTTTTTCCTCTATCTAGATTAAAACCTGAGAAAAAACCTGAAAAAGCAATCACTGCATAATGAAGAATCATTGTTGTATCTCTTCGATACAACATGACATAAAACATTTCCAAATGAATGGTTTCTGTTCATGCTCCATGTAATTTCAGAGAATCAAAATTGAGAACTGTGGAATTACATATTTCATATATCTTTTGTGTGAGGGGAAAAAAAACAAACAACTGAAACTCTATTTGCAGTATTTTAGCAAACGATCAGCCACAGCAGCATCTCTGTTATGTTGTTCTTCAGTTCTAATTTTTGTAACATCTTCGTGTATTGCAAAGAAAGGGACTCTCTCTGTTAGAATCAGCAAAATTCAGTCCATATTCACAGCACTTAAAGATGATTTGGAGTTAACAACTGCAAACATAATCACATTCAGCATCAACTTAGGCAAATTAATCACAAGTATATTGCTGATAAATTTAAATAAGATTATTTCAAATTCGTTGTCAAATTTGTGACCTGAAATGCTAAAGAAGATTAAGGTAGTACATCCTGTTTTTAGTGACATATGCTGTAGATTAAGGTCTTTACTACAAGACTCCTCAGTAATAATCATTTCAGCAGCAGGAGGTGCTGGTCCATTATGATCCCAGTAAGATAGGCACTTGGACTGTGAGGTATCATTTAAAATACTGTTTATCAGAGTTACTGTAAGGAGGAAATAGTGTAAGTAATCCTATGTCCCTTCAGATGGTAGGAACCCAGTGTGGTGCAGCATCAAATGGGCCTTTGATCTCTGCACAGCATTCTGGACAGCCCCTGTCCATGCAAGAGATATCCCCAGTTTCCATCATTTGAGCTATTGACAGGATTTTCTTACAAAACAAAACAAAAAAACAACCCACTACTTTTCTGATGTCAAACAAAAAGGATGGTATGTGCAGAGGCCTGGGCCTGCTCAGCTTCTCTGTTTTGTGGATCTCTAACTCCTCAATGCGCAGAGGTCTTCTAGTCAGCACATCAATGCAACAAAACATTAATTACTTTAAAATTCTGGAAGATCAATGTGAAACATTTCTTCCTAGAGAATCAGGTAATCTCCTAATTAAGAAGTTGTTTTCATGTACCTAGGAAAGTTGTCCTGAAATTAAAAAAAAAAAAAAAAAAAAAAAAAAAAAATTTTAAATGCTGATAGATATGAGAGATGCTGATAGATATACATATGCTGATGATATGAAAGATACTTTCACTCAGAGGGTGGTGACGCACTGGAACAGGTTGCCCAAAGGTTGTGGATGCCCCGTCCCTGGAGGCATTCAAAGTAAGGCTGGTCTAGTGGTTGGCGACCCTGCCCACGGCAGGGGTCCTTTTCAACCCAGGCCATTCTATGATTCTCTGATACTTTAAATAGCTGATAGATATGAACTAAGCAGATGTGCCAACATGATCATCTAATTACATGAGCAGCTCACCTAAAAACTTACAGCTAACAAACAGTTGCAATAAATCACATATACGCAAATATGTAGAGTAGTGGGTATATGTATGATCATGCCCAGTATTGCTCACCATGAAGACAGATTCAGATTCTAGGGAAATGCTGCTGACTTTGTTAGCAAATGGGGTGAAATCAAAATAAAGTAGGAACAATTTTTTTTATTGTCAGAATTATTTTGGATGCAGTTCTGACTCTTTTCTTACAGAAAGCCCTTGTTAACATTCCACTAACTCAAATATATGTAGGAAGCTCTGAAAGTAATGTCTCCAGTTTATTTCTGCAGAAGCTACAACAGACATGAAAAGGATAATAGCAATAATTGATAGAGCAAATCCTCAGCTACAAAACACTATTTTTTGACATTGTCCCCACCACTAGCTATACATTTTAGCCAGCAATGAACAAGACCCTGCATGTGCTCGCCAAAATCTGCACCAGTGGAGGTGACCTACTGTTACTGTTGCCACTACTGGAAACGCACCTGTCACTGTGCTCATATCCATTGGCTGGTCTCCATAAATGGATCACCAAGCATCAGTGTATGTCAGTGGGTGCTGTTTTTTTCTGCATGGAGGAATTCAGTGACACCTCTTTGCTTCATATGCACTTCTGTGTCAGACACCATTTGGCAGACTGCCTCTCTGCTGCCGTCTGTTGCACAGCAAAAAAAACGTAATGGGCCATTGGCAGGATGGTTCAACCTCTACATACCTCTGATGTTGTGGGCCAACATAAAAAAAAAAATGAAGGCATTACTTTTGGAGCAGCCCCCATATATCAAAAAGAAGTCCTCACTGTTTGCTAGGAATTCTAGCTAAGAACTTGTTTCTCTGTGCTAGCTAGGCACTGAACTGGTAAGCATTAATGGGCTGTGGAATGATTAATCTCAGTATTTTTAAATTATTTTCTATTGCAGCTGAGTGTTTTGTCTCACTAGCAAGCAAGTGTTGCTTGTACCAGATGTTTCTGAGTAATATGCAGAGGGTTCCTTATGGAACCCTATGGAAGATAGTAAATGTGACTAACTTGCAAATGTTACATAAGAGTATTATGTAAGAAATTAAAATAGCATTGTCTCTGAGTTTCTATAATTGACGCTGTCACAACTTGAAGTGGATGAGATACTGTATTAGCGCCCTGTCTTTCTATCTGCTGTGGTTTTCCAGGGGGGAAAAGTAAATCACAGAGAAACAGAAAAGCAAGCACCTTATTCTAGGAAATAGATCTTTAGTATAGTTGTGATGCTTAGAGAGGTTACAGCTGCATTTGGCCAGAAGGACAGATTTTTTTATGAATTAGTGTAAGAAGTAAGTAAGTATTGAAGTTTTCTCAACAGTCACTGAGATTTGAATACTGGTAATACTTTGAAAATGGTGCATGTTGAGAGGATGTTGAGAAACAGAACCTTATGGTTCTGTTTTTCTTTTAAACTACGGTGAAGTACAAAGAACACTTTAGTAATGGATCTAGCTGAACACAAGGTAAGGACTGATATTTCATTCATAGTAATCAACAATTTTTCAGATTCATTTGTTATATTCTTTGCTGCCTCTTCTAAAAGTCCCAAACTTTTTGGTTTACTACTGCAGAGCCAGGAAGAATAAGGAATCATCACACTTGAAATAAACACATCCCATTTTAAACAACTATCCAGTTTCTTCAGCAAAGCCAGTTGTTTATGTAAAGTATTTCTTGAATTAAGTACAATTATTGCTTTTTTCAGGCTTTTAGGCCATTATGGGTTTATTTAAACTAGTACTTCCCCACCAAGTATTTATGGGAGCTCACAGAAGTGAAGGTAAAAAGATGTTATTTTTTACTAAGTATTGAAATCAGTGAATTAGCCATAAGCTGTTCTTATTTTCCTGTTCCTACTGAAACAGCACATCTGACATTAAGCTGAATAAAATGGATATAAAATTAAAAAAAAAAAAAAGCAGATAGATATTAGGAGATAAACGTAACTTTTATAAATGTTAACATTCTTCCTGCATTTGTATTTACACTTGCCATTTAACTATTAACTTCTAGATACCTTAGAAATAAAACCTCTTAGGAATTGAATGAAGAGCAGTCATTCCATACATTAAATAATTTGGTTAGCAGTGTTGCTAAAGCAGGCCCTGCAGCGTAAAAGAAAAAGTGAGTACAAGGATGCTTGTCTGAGTGATTTGAATACTCCTCAGTTAAGTATTTAATATGATGTCTGAAATGAAATATAAATGCTTTACTATTCTTTTCTTAATCCTCAGTGTCCAGACCAGTCATGTAAACAGGATTTGTTGGCTTACCTAGAACAGATCAAGCTGTACTCCCATCAGCTCAAAATCTGCAGTCAAGTTAAAGCAGAAATCCAGAATCTAGGTGGAGAGCTCATCATGTCTGCTGTAAGTAGAAAAATGGCACGAATTACAGTCAGTACAAAATAAAATATCTTCAATTTACATTGTCCTTTCCTGTGCTCATGATATGTTCTAGTATAGACCTGAATTTCTTTTATTCTCTACCTTTTTTTTTTAACACTTACTTTAGGCAGAGACTATAAGAAAGTGAAGCATGAATTGCAATCGCTTGTGGATCTGTTTTTCTTTTTAGATTCTTAAAAAGGTTTTTTGTTTTTTTTTTTTTGCTGTTATTTTGGATTAGTTAGTTTTTAAGAAACAATAGTCTTTTAATATATATAAAGTATGCGCAGCTGTATGGATGTATGCACAACAACTGATCCCCATAGCTGTACTTTCAGTTAAGAACAAAATGCTGAAGGCCAGTGGCATCCTGGCTTGTATCAGAAATAGTGCAGGCAGCAGGAGCAGGGAGGTGATCATCCCTCTGTACTCAGATCTGGTGAGGCTGCACTTAGAGAGCTGTGTTCTCTTTTGAGCCCCTAACTACGAGAAAGACATTGAGGCCCTGGAGCGTGTCCAGAGCAGGGCAACAAAGCTGGTCAGGGCTCTGAAGCACAAGTCTTATGGGGAGCAGCTGAGGTATGTGGGATTGTTTAGTCTGTTTTTGAAATGTTATGTTGTGTTTGGCAAGAGAAAGTCTCTCTTTTGGCCCTAGAAAGGAAAAAAAAAAACAAATCTCAGAGTTGCATTATCACACAATTTGCTAAGTAGCAAAGAAAGAATTTCTCTTGTGTTAGCCAGCCATACCTGTACGCTGAAGGGTGCTTCACTGATTTTTCTGCAAATGTCTCATTTATCTTTGAATTTTCTTCTAGTCCTCTCAAAAACCAGACTTACTTAAGCAGTTACATAAGTCTACTTTTGTGTCAAATGCAGATGCTTTAATGTTTCTCACTTCCTGCTTAGAAGTTTGATTTAAATGTGTCTCACTTACTGAGTTACCATTCTATTTACATCAGAAGCTGCATGCAAAATATTTTTTAAAACATTTCAGATTTGAAGATAAAAGTGCATCGAGTTAGAAGTATACACTAGCATGTTACAAAGTAGAAGGGAGGTTACAATCCTTGGACAACTGTGCCCCAGGAAAGTCACGTCTGTCAAGGCGCTAGGTCTGTGGCAACTGGCAGGTTGCTCAATGCCTTTGTTACGGTTGGAGGTTTTCAGTTGCTGCAAGAGAGGAGCCACACAGCAAGAGCTGGCATTCTGCCTAAGTCTGTAAGAGTTGCTCCTTTGGCAGAGGATGAGTAGCAATGCATTGCAGTTGCTCTTAGGCCTTCTGTGTAGTTTCTTTCTCCTAAAAATAAAAAAGTGAACATGGGCACAATGTCTTCCTGCAGGAATTAAGAACGAGAGCAAAGGGCTTAGCAACAAGTTGGAGTCTTCTTGAGATACTGGCTACTGAAATAGCGCACTTGATTTATTGTAGGTGGTCAGTTTGTTCCACTGACTATGGCAATGCTGTCCTGTCTGTATTGCTGAGTGACCTTCGATAAGTCCATGGCTGTGTTCTGACAAAACAGCTCCTTCTTGAGCCATTTCACTTCTCTTTGCTATCATTCCCATGTCATGGGGAACTGTTAGTTCAGTTAGTTTGTTTGACAAACTCATGGTGGAGGGCTATTTGCATTGCCTTAGCCCATGCATAGTATCATCACTTAGCATTTGGAATCTAACAGTAATAAAGCACTACTTTTCTAAATCTCTACTTTAACCACTAGGAGATGGCATACTATTTTAAAATTTTATTTCACTGAGAGCTGTCAAAAAATGTCTCACTTTTATTTTTATTTTAAATGACACTACATCCTCCACTGCATGTGCTTAATATATACTTGTAACTAAGTGTGTACATGAAACTCCCCTGGCCTTTGGAGACGTGAAAGGATATGCTTTTCCCTTACTAGGGACAGCTCGGTTACTGTTTGTATGGGAACTGTTGAATCATGGTCAGAACCTCTGATTGATCAGCTGAGGTGAGCACTGAGTCAGCCACGGGAGCACAGGTGAAGGCAGTTCACCTGTGTGACTGGAAGGCGTGGAGCCTGTCTCCACCTCTCCTAGACCCCATTTAAGGGCTGACTGCCACTGGGGAAGGATCTCTTTCTGGAGATCACTCCTCTTGGAATTTTTCCTGCGAGTCTATGACATGGGTGAGCATTTTCTATTTATTTGTTTCCGATTATCCCTTTCCAATGTGATAATCTTTCTAGCTTTACAACCTGTGGATACCAATCTGACCACACCATTCTGTATATTTGTTGATTGATTATACACTTAGCGAGCCAGGCAGGCCAAATATACTAAAATCTATATAATGTGTTTTCTCTGGAATATCTATAAATGGGTTAGGAGGGAGAACATTACTCCCCTAGACAAAATGATCCCGGGACAGATCCCAGGATTTCTGGGATCCCCTTATTATGAACTAGCAACCATCTTTGAAAAATGGGGTCCCCTACGCATTATGGGAAATATCTCCCCATTTTGTATGGCAGACTATTTTCAGGGGCTAAGCAAAGATGTACTAATTACAAAAGAATGGCAGTTAGCTGCCTCTACGGTGGCATGGCCACTGTTATTGCTTTAAACCAGGCTGAAATAAGGGCCAATACTTTAGAAAATGAAAGCCAGTTATTGCGAGATCTCACTGGAAAGTTAGAACAAGAACTTGGTATACTGATGGGGAAAAACCAACTTTGCATTTTCCAATAGGACAGGTTCATAATATTTCAATAGACAATGACAAGACTTCTGAATCAACAGACCTGGTTGATCAGGAAAGTAAAAATTCTAAATTAGACCTTGAGGCTCCGCTTTCAACAGATCCCCTAGAGATCTGTCCCATTATAACTCAAAAAACAAACAAGATAGATACAAGATGATAGACTGGCAGGGGTGCCCCGAGATCAATGGCCCCTTGCCCAAACTCATTTACACGTAACAGCCTGGCCGTACATAGCAACAGAGTTAATGGACCTGGTACAGTGGTTCTGGCAGAAGCCTTGAGAAAGTGTACCAACTTGGCTATTGAGATTATGGGACTCAGGGGGAGAAAGTGCTATGGTTAACGGGTCAGAAATATCTAAATTGGCCAACGTGACCATGCACCCTGCCCCTAGGCAGAGATTATATGCGGGCGTCCAATATGCTAATGAAAACTGTTCTATAATAGATTGGTTAATGTTAGCATGCTGTATGGTACGTCCGAATAAATCAGACATGCCGTTACATACATGGTTGTGGTCCTCCATGGAGGACCTTCAAAATTACATCTGTGAATTGGGTATAAGAGAAGCAATCTATGAAGATACATTTGACAGCCCTGATACAGTTAGATTTTCAGTGGGGATGAGAGATTTGATCTTGCAGCTGGCCCCTTCCCATCTATATGGCACTTTAGTCTCTATACTGAACCCCCTGGTGGCCTCAGAATCGGTAGTCCAACAGGCTGCCCAACTACTGGCCAATGTGGGAGAGACAGAGCACCTGTCTGACAACATTTGAGCACTAGAAGAAGCAGAAGTCCTGCCAGTAATTAAAACTAGGAGGCTAGCTGTATGAACTTCTCAATCAGGACCCATATGAGTATCCAGAAAGCAAATGTTTAATGACTTCTTAATCTGGGCTGGGGTTCAATTTGCTAAAATTGATTGCCAGCCCAGTCGTGTCCTCCTTCAGCATTGGAAACAGTTGAAGGACAATCAAAAATTTCAAAATTACCCCCAAAAACCTAGGGTAAGAGTTAGTTATAGAAAGATTACCAACAACAGCATGGAACTTACTTAGAAGATTTTATAGTTCCTGGTAGAAAAAAGAAGCCTCCTCAGGTGTCTCAGGCCATAATGCCTGAGCCACCAGAGGTAAAAGACTTTACCCATAGCACAATTTATGGCGTGACAAGGGATGCTAGCCCCCCTAGGGCCTCCAGAAGGGACCAGAGGCCCTATGTAAAATTGACAATTTTTTTGGTCCCAAAAGAATATTCAGAGGGCAATGGCATTGGTTGGCACAGGTGCAGAAACAAACATATGTAGATAATTTATGGAGATCTGACTAAATTCAATGGTGAGACTGATGATGGGTGGTTTTGGGGGACAGACCATTCTGGTCACCCAGACATGGTTGAAACTGGGGGTTGGGCATCTCCCACTCCGGGAGTATAAGGTATCTATTGCCCCAGTCCAAGAATATGTCCTGGGCATAGATATTTTATGGGGTCTGGCTCTCCAGACAACTGTGGGAGAGTTCAGACTTCGACAAAGGTGCATTAGTGTCTGGGCAGTGCAGGCAATATTGAGAGGCCATGTGAAGCATGAGCCTATTTGATCACCGAAACCGCGCCGGATTACTAATGTGAGACAGTATAGGCTCCCAGGTGGGCAAGACGAAATATCAAGAACGGTGCAGGAATTAGAGAAAGTAGGTATTATAAGACCTGCACATAGGCCGTATAATTCCCCCATATGGCCAGTGCGAAAGTTGGATGGAACATGGAGAATGATGATGGATTATAGAGAATTAAATAATGTCACGCTGCCAATTCACGTAGCCCTACCCAATATTTCCTCCCTAATGGACACATTGAGTAGGGAGATAGATAGATAAAAACCTACCATTGTGTCCTAGATCTAGCAAATGCATTCTTCAGTATTCCAATTGCTGAAGAATTGCAAGATCAGTTTGCATTTACATGGGGAGGCAGGCAGTGGACTTTTCAGGTCCTGCCACACAGGTACGTGCATTTGCCAACATATTGTCATAATCTAGTGGCGTGTGACCTGGCTAATTGGAGAAAACCTGATAATGTTAACTTGTATCATTATATTGATGATCTCCTGTTGACATCCGACTCACTGGAAACAGTAGGACAGGCAGCAGATTCATTAACTAACTACTTATCTGCAGGAAAGAGGATGGGCTATAAATGCTCAGAAGGTGCAAGGTCTGGGCCTGTCCGTAAAATTTCTGGGGGTAGTTTGGTCAGGAAAGACTAAAGTACTACCCAGTGCTGTAATAGACAAGATTCAGGCATTCCCAGTCCCTACGGCACCAAAGCAGCTGCAGGAGTTTTTAGGTATATTGGGATACAGGTGCTCCTTTATACCTCATTTAGCACAGCTGCTGAGGCCATTGTGCAGACTCACAAAAAAGGGGCAGCTATGGGACTGGGGGAGAACGGAACAAGACGCTTTCCAACAGGCGAAACTGGCACTTAAACAAGCCCAGGCATTGGGTATATTCGATCCTACCGTCCCAGCCGAATTGGATGTTCGTGTCATGTTCTGTTCGGACCCTCATTGGATTCTGGTCTGGCACAGAGCAGAAAAAAGGTATAGTATGATTGAAAACCAGTTATTGGCTGCATACTCTGCATTACAGGCAGTAGAGCTGATAACCGAACAGGCTGAAATCATAGTTAAGAAGACCACTCTGCTGATTCAGGGGTGGGTGGAAGATCTGACCCACCTTCCTAAGATGGGGGTGGCCCAAGCACAAATGGTAGCACAATGGGTCACCTATCTCAGCCAGAGGAGTAGTCTGTCTTCATCGCCATTAGAAGAAGAACTTCAGAAGATCCTAGGGCCAGTGATGTATCATAGTGATGCACCAAAAGAAACATTGGTTGTTCCACCAGAGAAGAGTCCTGTTCAGGAGGGAAAATATCCTATCCCTGAAGATGCCCAGTACACAGATGGGTCCAGCAAGGCCAACCTGAGGAAGCGGAGAGCGATAGCATACCATCCCTCCACCAAGACAATCTGGTTTGGTTTGACGAGGGGGATGGTCAGAGCAGCCAATGGGCAGAACTGCAAGCTGTCTGGATGGTTATAACCATGGAACCCAGTGACAGTATCCTGAATATCTGCACAGACAGTTGGGCTGTGTACCGGGGGCTAGCTCTTTGGATTGCACAGTGGGCCACCCAGCAGTGGACTATCCACGCCTGACTAATCTGGGGCAAAGATATGTGGTTAGACATATGGTATACAGTTAAACACAGGACTGTATGTGTCTACCACATTTCTGGTCACCAACCCCTACAGTCACTGGGAAATGATGAAGCTGACACACCGGCCCAAATTTGATGGATTGAGAATTCACCATCTGAGAACATTGCCTGTTGGTTACATCAGCAGCTATGGCATGCTGGACAAAAGACAATGTGGGCAGCTGCTAAAGCATGGGGGCTGCCCATACAGCTATCTGACATTGCCCAGGCATGCCGAGACTGTGACGCTTGCTCTAAGATGAGACCAATCCTTGCCTGAAACAACAGCCCAACTTGCTAGAGGAGACAGTCCTCTCCAGTGATGGCAGGTTGATTACATTGAGCCCCTCCCTTTTTCTGATGGGGTGAGATATGCCCTGACCTGCGTCGATACCACAAGAGGGCTACTGCAGGCTTATCCAGTACTGACAACAAACCAGACATATACCATCAAGGCACTTAGTAAACTGATGTCTGCCTACGGGTCACCTCAAGTCATCGAGAGTGATCAAGGGACCCATTTTACTGGTGAAATGATACAGCGCTAGGCAGAAGAAAGCAACATCGTATGGCGATTCCACTTACTTGCCATATAATCCAGAGGGGGCAGGCTTTGTTGAACGTTATAATGGTATTCTTAAGGCTGCCCTGAAGACAGACTCCCATTCCCTGCAGGGGTGGCCAAAAAGACTCTATGAAACCCTGCGGGTCCTGAATGAAAGACCTTGAGACTTCAGACCCAGTGCCCTGAAAATGCTACAGACAACATGGGCCTCCATGCTTAGGATCCAAATTACAGGCACTGATAATCAGGTAAGACTCCAGATTGGTAATGAAAATTATCTTCTGCTCCCTGCCCCTGAGAATTTAAATCCGGGTGCTCACAGAATAAAATAGCCTTGGAAGGTGCCGGTAGGGCCTGAGTTTTGTGGCCTACTTGCAGCTTGGGGGAGACTATTGGAGGTGGCAGGCTCGGTGGTCCCTCTGGAAATAGGTACATGGCCTACGGATATTGTGGTCAATGCTCTGATCTTCATTGCTAAAGGGACCCCTTTCATGTCCCTGTGGCAGATCAGGACACCTCCTTTGGTGCCTGATATAGTTATGCAGCCGCAGACATCCGGCCAGAAGGTATGGTACAGGTGGCCGGGGCATGCTCCAGTACAAGCTGAAGTGTTGACCCAGGATAGAAATATGGCCTATATCTTGCCCTGGAGGGCAGACCTTTCCCTCCTGGTACCTCTGAAACATCTGTATTACTCCCCGTGAGTCTTTGAGCCTCTAGGATCACTGGAAGGAACAAAATGCCAACAAAGTGTTCCAGTGTTGCTGTCAGATCATGTGCGACACCTGGTGATCATCTAAGTGGGACTGATGGAGCATAGGATGGACCTGCACCTCACAACTACATGCCCCCAAGTAATATCATTGAGCACTTGCCCATGGAAGAACATGAACTTTGACCAGTCATCACTCGTCTTAAATTGCGTCAACATACATCGTGATGGGAAATTGTATAAGCATCGCCATGTGTTGGATTTCTGTATTAGGGAAGACTCATCTTTTAGTTAACTCAATCAATGGTTACTGCTGTGAAGGGGTGGAGTGTATGGGAACTGTTGAATCATGGTCTTAACCTCTGATTGATCAGCTGAGGCAAGCACTGTTGCTTTCTAAATTGCATCTTACTAACTAGAAGCATTTTTTATTAATTACTTTTTTTTTTTTTTTTTTTTTTTTTTTTTTACAAAGTAAGGATGTAGCAGCACATTACATATTGGTAGCTTTTCTAAATTTCCCAATTTGTAAAATCAGGATGCAAATTATAGTTCTTGCCCTCAGTATGTGTTAAAGATGATTCCAATCTTGAATTAAACCATTTGTCTCCATTTTTTCACAAAGTAAACTATTTGATGAAGACAGCAAGGAAAGAATTTAAATTAAACCATACTATTTTCTTTTTCTCAAGCAACTGTTTTTCAAAAATCAGTCTCCTATTTTGTAAAACTTTCCTGTAAGCAAAAGCAGCAGAACATAGGAAGGATTCAGCTAACTGCCCCTAAGCATATGTTCTGTTACAGTGTTTCAGGGAAATAAATAGTCTTCCCGTATTTACGTAAGTGGTTTATCATGTACCTTGGACACAGGATCTGGTCTAATTATGAGACTTGACTGCAGTTTGAAGCAAATTCAAGTAATAATAGTAGTTTTCTTGACTGGAGTCAATTTCCCCACCTGAGAAACGGGTAAAAAGCAGAACAAACTCCAAATATACTTGAGGACTGTTAATGATGGACAGATAGACACAGATAACCAATGGAATAACCACATTTTTTAAGAAATTTCAGCTCATAAATAAATAAACAGCTGGGTGGGTTTAGCCACCCACCCACACATGAAGCAGATTCCCCCAACCCAGTTTTACAAATTTGGATGTAATCTTTGCTGCTCCAAGGGAACAACACAGTAAAGCAAAGGTGAATAGAAAATGGACTTACCGAGACAGAGAAAACAGGTCTCAGTGAAGGGAAAGAAAATTCACAATGGAAAGTCTCTGGTTTATTTCACATTAATGTATCTTATCTTATCTTGTATAAGGACCGAGTCCATGATAGGTTTGTATGTCATCTAGCAGCTACATGAAGAAAAATGGTAATTAATGAACTACATCCAACTTTTGACCTTTACCTGTGCTTTCTCAAACACCCATCTTCTTCTTGTGTAACTGTTAGACCTAGATCTTACTTTTTCTATCAAGAAAGATGAAATTATTTTGTGTGTAGAAAAGCTGAGAATGTAAATATCCTCAGTTCAGAAGGTAACTGCTGTTAAATTCTGAACCTGACAAAGGAAAATTCCAGTCTTCAGCGGTCGGGGTTTCATTCTTAACAGACTGCTTATTTTCATTGAGGTATTTACACTTAGACTGATTATCCTGCTACTTTTAAGAGAGAGACTGTATCTTGCAATTAAACCACATTAACAGTGATTAAAGCACTTGATTTTTTTTATAGCAGCATTACTGAAAGAACTGTAAAAAAAATTAACAGAAAAGCCTCATAAATAACAAGGATGAAAACATTAGAAGCATAGCATAAGCATTCTTACCTTAAACACTTAGCAAGTAAGTAAGTCATCATTCTGCAATAAAATGCAGACTTCATGTTCTTTATAGAAATAGTCAAATAAAGTCAGTTATTTTTTGATTAGTATTACTGTATCAAAAACTCTGCTTCTCAGAGTATTCACACATTTAAACCCAGCAGTTTTAATCAAGATAAATTTTTAATAGCTGACGTTGTTTCCAAAATATTTTCCTATTCAGAAATCCAATAATGAATAATTTCAGAGTTTGATACTCAATTTATAGTTTTCATTTTCACCAGCATTAAAAATGCAAGCCCAGATGAACTGAAAGTATGACTTGGGAGATTGTGAGCAGCCACGTGTATACACACACCCCCATGTGTACATTTAGAATCATAAAATCACATGTATACACACACACATACATACTTTCATTTATACTTACTTACTTACTTATATTTATATATTTATATGTACTATTTGCATCTCAGGGCATAACTAAGAACTGTAGATCTCATTATGAATAATATGGCAGAGCCTCATTTCCTGCGGCAAGGCAAAGGGGCCAGGAATTCAGCATCTTCAGTTTGGTAGAACCAGTCAGTGTGCTTTAGTCCTCAGGTTATAACATTTAGAATGCCTTAGTTGATAGGCTCTTCCCATCATAGCAGTAACTCTTCTGCATACAGCCTGCTAGACATCACCATCTAAAGTAAGTGTGTCAGACCAGAATTGTGCCTCTGATTGTTGTGGTTTAACCAGCAGGTGGCTGAGCACCACACAGTCGTTTGCTCACTCCCCCCTATTCCCAGTGGGACAGGGGAAAGAATAAAAATAAAAACAAAAAGTAGAACTCATGGGTTGAGATATTTACCAAGATAGAGAAAAGGAAAATAATTACGACCATAGATATGTAAATTATATATAGCAAATGATGCACAAGTAATTGCTCACCACCCCTGACTGATGCTTAGCTAGTACCCCAAGCAGCGGAAGAGAGAGAGATGAACTCCCACCCCCTTCAAAACTCCTTCCACTTGATGTTCTATGGTACAGAATATCCCTTTGGCCAGTTTAAGTCAGCTGTCCACATCCTGTTCCCTCCTAGCTCCTTGTGCCCATCACTGAGAATGACCTTGGTTCTCTGTACAATGCTGCTTAGCAGCAGCTATAAACATCAGTGTGTTATCAGCATTTTTTTTTCTCCTAAAACCAAAACATAGCATCATACCAGACACTCTGAAGAAAACACTTCCATCCAGCTGAAACTAAGACACAAGAGTTTGAGATTCACTGTGGGAGAGGGCTATGTCAGAATATAATGCCTTTACTCAGCACATGCCATAGGTCTGTGTTGGCCTTTCACACAACTGTACGGTGCAACACTGATAAGCCAGGCTCCTTCCAGGCTGCCGAAGTCACTGGAGCTAAGGAAAGAACTAAGAAAATAAAGTGGCCCCAGCACTGTCTGCTTTCAGTCACACACCATGCAAGCCTTAGGTGAGAAGGAAACGGTATATTCAGTTTTTGTATTCCACTAAAAAGCAGCACTGCAAAGATAGATAACGTAGTAGTTAAAACTGTCTGTTTTATCTCCAGTCAGCCAATTTTCAGTTGGAATCAAGATGATATACTACTTTCTATTTCCAGAAATATCTATGGAAAATACCTTTAACACTTGCTTGGCTACGTAGCATGCTGTTGAATACAGTAATGTGTGATACGGGGGTTTGTTTTGCATTCTGCCTCTCAAGGTTCTCATTCCTGGGGGAAAAAAAAAAAAAAAGGAAAAAAAAAAAAAAAAAAAAAAAAAAGACCACACAGTCACTGCAGTTTGTGTGCAGCAGCCCACACTTCTTGTTGGCTTTCAAAATTCTGGTCACTGAGACTACATTCAGCAGCTACTAATCCAGGCACTTCACAGTATCCCTGCAATGCACGTGAGAAAGCCTGGAATGTGATGGGAGCAGCTGGAGAATTTGCCTAGTGCTGATGCAAAGAAAATAATGGGTAACATTTTTATAGCTCTTCTTTGAGGTGGTTTCATTACCCGTCAGTAGTAATTGCAGTGATACCCTGAAGACAAGAATCATGAATTCACACTTACTTAGACAAAGGCAAGCAACAAACATCTCAATAAGCCATTACACTTCACCAGCACAGATTCCTGTATGTCACTTTCATACTGAGCAATGGAACATGAATATAATGATCAAGCACACCAAGAGAAAACAAAGAAACTGCACTGTACTATATTAGTCTTAGGTTTTAACTGTTGTTTAATCCTGAACATATTGTGATTAAAAGCATATTGCTTTCCTAATGTTTCTGTTTCTTATTACAGTTGGATAGTGTCACCTCACTAATTCAGGCTGCCAAAAATTTAATGAATGCTGTGGTGCAGACAGTGAAGATGTCCTACATTGCATCCACAAAGATTATCAAGATTCAGAGTCCTACTGGCCCACGACATCCTGTTGTGATGTGGAAAATGAAAGCTCCAGAGAAGAAGCCCCTAATTAAAAGAGAGAAGCCAGAAGAAATCTATGCTGCTGTCAGAAAAGGTTCTGCAAAGAAGAGAATCCATCCCGTTCAAGTCATGAGTGAATTCAGAGGCAGAGAAATAGTCTAATGTTCTGTCACTTTTTATGTTCCTCTCTTAAAATTCTGATGATTTTTCACTTTTCCCTCTACTTATTTAATAACTGTACATTAGCGTTTTGCTTTTCTATAAATCTGTAAGTTCACATTTGCTTAAATTACTTGAAAATGACGTTGGATTATTTAACTGCACACAGATGAAAAGTACTTGTTTTGCAGTGTCAAACTATCATGCCTTCATACTGGCAGGTTTCAGCAGGGCACTTCTCAGCGATATGCCATGGCACTGTGTCACAGCTGGTGAAAAGCAGAATGCAGGGTGCCAAACTGTGCCCCAAGTCCTTCTGCATTTGCTAGTCAAGTGTTCCTTCACCACTAACACTAAACTGCATGTAGTTTAGGACATACAGAATTTTTAAGCACTGTGTTTGTTGGCACAGGTACTTAATTAGGATCACTGTTATCGAAACAGCTGGACTGCCTGATCCTACCTGAGGGTCTGGGCCCTTAGCTTTAGTCTAGACTGAAAGATCTGAAGATCAACCCCCTTCAAGGCCTATCAAAACAGGGGTGGATACATAAGCTTGAAAATTTTTGATGAAACAGTTTTATAAAAACATGGATCTAAGAATGTAATAAAAAAAGCAATGACTGCAACTTAGCAATAATAGCTCTTTAAAAGGCTTTAATTAATTAATGGGTGTTCTGCTTCCTAGTGTATTCATAAGTCCGACTACACCCCACTGATAGACTATTTTAGTATCAACAGAAACTTTTCTAATCACATCACAAAATAACAAATACGGAATACATCATTATTCTGATAATGGTGTGTAAAAAAAACACACATGCATCTTGAATCTGAACAATGTAATGACTTTGCTTATGACAGTTTAGACTCAAATGCAGGACTGTTCTGTCTAGCAACTTGTTAAATCACTACATTATATTTCAACATATGTAACAAAGTGCTTTTAGTCTGTGATTACCACCAAGCCTCTGTACAGTACCTGTAGAAAGAATAGTTTTTCTAGATGTTTCAATCCTAAATCCACTTGGATTTATTTTTTAAAAGAAGCAAGCTTGTCTTGCCTGCCCTGTCTCTGTTTTCCCAGACTTCACTCCTTACTCATCTTTGCTTTGCAAGTAGATCCTTTTCTGCTATGACTTTTGCATTTGCTTAGGTGAAAGGGCTCTCTCAAATGCCAGAGTGTCAACCATTCAGGACAGTACAGCAGTATAATTTCTAGGTTGTTGATTAACAAACCCTAAGAAAACCTGTAGTGATCATTCATTAGAGATTTTATACATCAGGATTCCACTTTCACCAAAATGACATTTTGTCAAATGGAACAAAATTAAGGAAGGGTTTGGAAAAAAATATACTTATTTTCCAACACAGATCTCCAATATGGTTGCATCAAGATTGTAGTCACATATGTAGGTTTTTGTTAGTCCCTTAAGAACACCGAGTGGGAAGCAGTTAACAGTTAAGTGCAGCAGGTAAAGGCAATATATAGCCAGTTGTTCAATCTACTTTCAGTAGGTCTGCTGGCAGACTAATAAAAACTGAAATAAAGATTTTGTGTGGTATATTGCACAAAAGAGTATACATTTTTGTTGCATCTTAAAGCCAATATCTCCAAGTATTATCTCAGGTTCTTGCCATCCCCCTTACACTACATAATCCTCCAGCAATGCCGAGGTTCAAAAGGCAACAGTTAGTCAACAAGTTCTGTTTTGTTAGGAGCATTACTCTTAAGGAATCCTCATGTCTGTGGGATACCTTTGGTATCAGTCCCCTTGACATCTGATGTTTGCAACAAATGCTTGTTTTCACATTATTAATAAAAAGCATGCACACCACTGAGGAGGGTTGTCTTTCAGTATTGTGGGTTTTGTTTGGATATGTGTCTCCTTACTAGTCTGGCTGTAGCAAATATCCTGGTTAAAAGCCTGCCAGGCTTGCTCATTCCTATAAGCAGGGAGTACCTGCTTGTCCAGCACGCTGTGTGCGCTCTTATTTAGCCTGCTTTACATTAAAGCTTTTCCTAGCATTCTTATCGCTAAAGCACAGTTTATTGCTTAATGCAGTGTACTTTACTGCAATACCGGTCACCGTTCTCGTAGCCTGGCCATTCTCAATAACCAATTTAATCTCAGCTTCTGATACCATTCCTATTACATGGAACTTCATTACTTCATTAAGGGAGAAAAAAAGAAAACAAAACAAAAAACAACCCATCTCTCAGAAAGAACAAAGAAATCCAAAGCCACAGCTGCCTTCCAAGAAAAGCCATAAGAATGATGGGTTAGTTATATCTGGACTTCAACTTCTTGGCTGAAGTTCAAATGCAACAAAAACATAAGGTAAAGTTTACTCCTAGCTAAAGGGAGAAGAAACAAGTCCTGGAGTTGTAAAATGTTCATTGTATTAGCTCACTACCTCCCTTAGCAGACCTGCAAAGCAAGGAACCACCACTTCTCTGCCACTCTTAATAATGCTGATAGGCGACTGGCTGCTCAGTACGTTTTACTCAGTTTGTCCCAATTACTCTGTTATCACCTGGAGTTAGCAAGCCATTCCTGCGAAGTAACACAAGCTCTCATGTACCTCAGCTCCTCAGAAAAATGGAAAATCCACCTCTTTGCATCTCTCTCCACCCCTACAGCTTTGCCCTTCTGTAGAAAAAACACTGTTCTGAAACTACTAATTGACTTTGGCTTTGGAAGGGAAGGGGAGGTGGGGGTGGAAGTGGGAGACACGATAACCTACTTCCAGGGTTTGCTGCACTTAGGCCATTAACCTGGAATCACCAGGGAAGCTCTATAGCTGCATCTTCAGCAAAGATGACAAAGCATGGTGACATCACACAGGTCTAGTGTTCCAGATGGTTTCAAAAGGTTTTGGATCTTTTGAAGGGAGCTTGAGTTACTTTCTGTGAATCTGCAATTGAAGCATTTATGAAAAATGGACTTGTACAGCAGGTTTAAATGAACTCTTAGAAGCTTCATTTTTGAAGAAAACATTTGCAAATTTTCACCAGTAATAGACAATAACATTCTATGTGGTCATTCCTGTTATTTGTGCTTCCAGCTAATACTTATCCCTTATGTACTGTTCTTGGTTAAACTTGAGGGATTTTCTGTCCATATATTTGTCTCACTAAATAAGTACATAAACAAAAGCCCATTCCCTTTGGTTAGAAAGCATTAGCTGCATACAGATTGTTTGCTGTACACTGAAAGTGCCGCTGCTGAAATGACAAATAAACACATTTCAATTAATAAACCTTAGTTCATAGGAAAATTTCCTAAAATAAAAAAGAAACAAAATGTATCCAAAGCAGAAATGGCTTAACATTATGGAAAACAAATGAGAAAACGCTTCAAAACCATCTACCATCAGCAAAAGAAAAGAACAAAAAGCTGAAGGGCTTATTTTTGACTCCAGCATACAAGACATGTTTAAGATATAAGTCTGCACTGCAAGATATGGATCTAGCAATTTTATTTTTAAGTAGCTTTTTATAGATAGGCAGCGTGCTTTCTACTTCCTGATGTTTAAAATAGCTGCATTTAAGCAGGCTGGAGACTAGAGATGCCTGGTCATGCAGGATCATGTCTCCTCTGGACTATCCATCTTCTACGAGTCAGGCTATTTCGGAGCTATTGGCTTTGTACAGTAGTTCTCAATTATTTTTATACAAGACAGCAAATGATTTAAAAGCAGCTGAAAATAGTCATGCGACTCATTAGCTGTGGGGCAGATTGTGCCTTCGAGCTCTTCACTTCCATGGAGACAGGGGGACAGGACATTAAGGGAGCTGGTGCGAACCGCTCCAGCCAGCCTGCTGGTAGGCATTTTGTCTGCTTAGTTACAGAGCTCCATACTAGATAGAAACATGACAGGAAATAATTGCTCCCATGATCTGAAAACATGGAACAGAGAACCATGCCCTGTTTGCCCAACTGTTCAGCATGGCTGACATTAAAGGAGACAGCAAGAAAACTAACTTCTATTTTTAAAGCTTCTTTGATCAAGAAAACCATCTTTCAAAGGAAGGATTTCTCCAAGAAAGCAGAATATTCCTGGAGTTAAGGCCTTACAAGGATCAAGGAGATAATAGCAAAAAGCTACATAGCTGCAACTACATCCTCATAAAACAAGAAGGGGAAAGGGATACCTGCCACTGCTTACTGCATTTTGTCCTTTGCAGGAATGAACTTGCTTGGACTACCACCTTGTAGTACTATCTACCATCTGACACATCATCATCACAACCAGAAGCCTCCGTGTGCTCCAGAGGATCCACAATTCATCTGAAGTTCAAGAATTTGATTAGGATTGGGTCCTCTATGGCTCCCCAGGTAGACTTAGCTTGTTTATCTGTAAGGTCGGCCAGCGCAAGGAAAGGAATCACTGAATCCCCCTTCCACAGCTTCCTAACATTATTTGCAGGCAGCAACCAAGTAACCCACCTGCCATACTCTTTTCTGATCCGCTCTTTGATTTCCATATATCGTATTTTCCTATCATCTTTATATTCCTGTTCTCCTTTCAGCATTAGCTTCCCGTCTTATGTCCTGCACTCTCCACCTTCAAGCAAAAAGACAGTATAAAAGTTTTCAACACCCTCACCCCACTTCCCAAGGTCTTGTTTCACCTTATCTTGTTTTCAAAACATCACCACAAGTACAACAAAAAGAACAAATTAACCTGAGTATGTGGCGAGCTCAGCAGCCAGTCTAGATCAGCACAGCTATTCTGAGTTCAGTGGTAAAATATCCCCTTGACAGTAGTTCCTGCCATCCTTCCTCTATAGCAGCTCTCTAAAAATGCTATCCCTCACCATGGCTGGCTAAGACTGATAAGTCACCTTGAAGTTTGCTTTTGAGTAGGTAGAAAGCATGCCACCAGTAAAGAGATATGTTCCCCAAAAGAAAATACATCTTCCTTGCCCTTTCCTCCTGGTGCATTTCAAACAACTTGTCTTTATTTAGGTGTGTTGAAGCCAACAGTAAAACACCACAATACAAAATATTAAGGTTATTAATACAGCAATCCAAAGGGCAAAGAGCTTATTGGTAGTATGAGCTATTGAGTCTTGTGGGTGGTGATGGCACATCCTTGAGCACTCTATTATCATAATGCCTGAGCTGAAGACTCCATTAATTTTCTGCATCATCAAAAGCTGAGGACCAAAGCTGACAGCCAATAACACATGAGCCCAGTGTAAGCAAAATACATGTACAAATAAACCTTCTCAATGCTTAAAATATAAAAGCAGAATAGAACAGGTCAGAAAATACATGGTAAAAGAAAGAATACAAAGAAAACTGTTCCCAAGTAAAAGAGCCCTTACAGTACTGGTTTTCAGAAACATATTCAGCTCCCAAGCAGCCCTATATTTATCTTCTCTCAAAGTGCATTCTGATGTCTCAAGCATGCTAAAATCACATTTTGACTTTTCAAGGTATGAAAGGAGAGAAAGAGAGCCACTCTTCCTATATTTTTGCTCAAGGTACCCATTGGACGGAATGCCTCCCCCACCAGTAACTTCTGCATTAAGAAATTGGTGTCAGTCGAGGAAGAGACTTCAGTGAATTAATTTTGTTTGTTCTACTTTTCAGATAGAACACTATACTTTTTTCTTAACAAAAGCGTGTTCAGCCTCATCTCAGATGAACAAATGATTTTTTTGTTTTGTTTTTAAACAAGCCCTTTTTCTGGACAAATCTTACTTCAAAGCTTTTCCAGAAACTTTGTGCATTACTACTGCAATCTCCTTCTCCTTAACTGAGGAGAATCACACTCTGGCACAAAACTGGCAGCTAAGTACTTGAATCTCGTTACTACGTGTATCAGACTTAACCAAAACTTGAACATACAATATGCTACCTAGACAATGGGCACAGACTTACTCGAACCAGGCATTATGCCAAGTCATTTGATAACATATGGTAGACTTCTCACTTGTTTGCTGGTTTGTTATTTTTCACAGATTTATGTACTTAGTTCATATAGTAATGAAAAATAGAATTACTCACTTCAGATGTTGTATACCCTATAAAATGCAAATGTGGACAAAATACTGAGTGTGTGTAGGGGGAAACACTGGCTGAAATACTTTTGGTTTAAACACAGTAATGTAGCCTTTGGTGTAGCCACTGAATTAACACCGACTGCTATTTGGTTGGACTAGAGTAATGCTTTACCTTCTGACCCTTACTGCTAGAACAACCTCATCACACTTCATCATGGTGGGTGTAAGCAGTGACTTACACTATAAAGAGTTCTCATGGAACTCCCAGTATTGCAACCAGTATAGCTAAGAACATGCTTAAATGATCTCTTCAGTGGATCTGGTACTCACATTGTAGGTATGCGCTTTACAGAAGCAATTCCATACTGCTAGTACATTTAGGTAACAACTTAGCTCCATTACCACCAAAATATGATCACTTAAAGAAACATTTCTTACCCAAAATCTACATCGATTGTTACAGAAGGTATAAATGTGAAAACACAGTAACTTCTGCCTGACATTTTGTTCTTTGCAAAATCCTTCAGGAAAGCTCCACTCCTTTACATATGGAGTGCATGCATGCCACAAATGTCATGAAGCAATACAGCAAAAACAAATGCAACAAAGCTACACACATCCTCCCCAAACTATTTGCCCCTAATCTGTCTGTTCTAACACTTAGCTGATTTGTGCCATACCCTGAAATGAAAGTAACTCTACCTGCTTTCATCAAACTAGAACTGTTAGAATTTATAGCCAGTGTGACTAGAAGCACAGGAAGGTTCAGCTTTAGTGACATACATCATTTCCATATTCAGCTTTGTCTTTCCTTTTGAAGAAATCGCACTGACAAAATCTATCAGCTGCAGCTCATGGCAAAAGTACAGCAACTGCATCAAGTCAATTGGAAAGTAAATTGGAGCCTAAAATCTTGATTAAAATTGAGCACAGAATACATCTGCCCATCGACCTGCAGAAAACTGAACAGGGTATTTTTACCTGGCAAAGTAAATCAAACAAACAAGAAAAGAAACACTTTAACTTTTGGGGTAACAACGATCTCTGTTTTCACCAAACTCTTTTTCTAGTTGCCAGAAGAAGCCAAGATAATTTCAAGTGAGTGAGATCACTTTGCCCTGCCTCCTAATCCCACATGTCTTACTTTCCTCAGTATAGTAACATGTTCTCGGGGTTGGTCAAAGGAATGTAGCACGTACAGATATACTAACATTTCTAACATTTCAGCAAGCGTATCCATCTGAGAAACCTCACCTGAAACAGTTATTGTAAATTAAACCCATCTTCTCAGCTAAAAATAGTACTCACTGTGTAGGCAACCCTATAATTCAAATGAAATTCAGGACTCAAAACTGCAGAACTATTGTGTATACATTCCTCTTGACCCAGCCTTTACTGTATTCTATTTTGCTGAGGCTATTTTTTTAGCTTGTATATAAGACACTATCTGCTACTGGGTATTACTAGATAGAGGTTGCATAAGGTAACGGATTCAATTGTGACCTAAACTAAGGTTTCACTTTTTTGAAAATGTGGTCATAAACCAGACTATGTTACAATATCCTGGAGACAGGTGTCTAACCAACCCAAGCTTTAAGCTAACAGCCTCATCTTCCTCTCAAGTACCTCCAGTAATGTGAACTGATTCCTCAGCCAGGCCCACTGTCACAGTCACTGCTTTGTTCACAACAGTCTCTGACATTTCGCTGCTGGTCGCACTGCCTCCTCTGAGGTGCTTCCTTGTATCTGAAGAGAAAGGTCTTTTTCCCTCTTGTTGTCCACACAGTCCTACCCTGCTCACATCCTCCTGCTTTTCTAACCTGGCAGACAGCAATGGATATAAAGCCACATTGCTCTCCGCAGCCGCCATGTCACCTCCTCCAACCCCAAATTATTATTTTTCTCTTATTGACTGTAATTGCCTACTGTAATGCCCAAAGATTCTAATGTCTGAAAGGAAATAAAAAGAGGGACAAGTAGTAACATACTAAACAATTAACACAGCACGCACAGAAGAGGCTTCAAAAAACTCAAAACTTTAGACTGCGCACAGCACAGCTTATGCTTGTAAAGTCAACAAACTTACTGTAGTGCCTAGAGGCTTTTCCCTTTCATTTCACCAAAATCAGTGTGATTTCTCAACAGCAATACTATTTCCTGCTTTAGAAAAAGGTTATTTTCCTTTTTTAAAACTCCCATCTTTAAGCTTGTTTGATCTATAAACAGATGGAAAACCATATGTCATAAAACAAAATTAGAATTTCAGGGGGGAAAAAAGAAAGAGGCAGTGGGGGTGTGTTTCTTTTTTACATTCTACACGAGGCTCCCGAAGTCATTGCACTGCAATTCCTTGTTGCATAAGCATGTTATTGCGCACCCCAAAGTAACTTCATCTCCCAGGAACAGAATAATTGAATGGGAATTGGACAACTGCAGGCACTTCATTGCAGGAAACTAAAATACAGACCACAACAAGGATTCATACTAAAGGCATGGCAACAAAACAAAGCTGTTTTTCTGTACTCTGTTTTACAGCTGAAACAATTTTGTTTCATGTTTTCTGGGGCCATCCAAGCAGCAGATCACATCTTGCTTCCTGAGCAGTACGGTAGGACTGCATTAGTCAAACAGAGAAACTGATGAGGAACAGCTAGATTGAAAGTACATGACATCAGTAAAAGCTCCTGCAAACATTTCAATTACCGTGTTCCGGTAGTGATGAAATTAGTTCAGCATGAATTTCTACTACATACAGACAAGAAGTTTTTAGGATAAGTCTTTTGCATATAAGAATTTATCTGCACTGACTATATGATCTTCCATAATTTGATTCTATTTTATTGAGGAAAACTGAAACATATATAAACTCAGATAAATTAATTATGAAACCCACATGAACATTCTTCTTCCAATTACTGGCCATACTGACAGTGTTCTTTTGTAATAGAATTGGATGTAATGAAATTTGTAAAATGAGGAACTGAAATGAATTTAAAGAATTGATTTTGCTTCCAAAAAAGCATTTTCTCTTAACATTGTTCATATTTTCCCCACTGTCTCTAGTGGATCATTAAGTGCCAATTCAAATGGCACAAGGCATCAGCAAAGAAATTCATTTCTATACAAGTGGTGTAGCAAAACTGCCATTTTTATTCATTCTGTTCTATATAATACAGTTGGAAGAAGATGACATTTGAATGAGTAGTGCTGACTGGTCACAAGTGGTGTTCTCAGGGGTCAGTACTGTGGCCCATCCTGTTTAATATCTTTATTGATCTAGATGAGGGCACTGAGTACACCCTCAGTAAGTTTGCAGATGACTCCAAACTGGAAGTGTCAATCTGCCTGCGGGTAGAAAGGGTCTACAGAGAGATCTGGACAGGCTGGATCGCTGGGCTGAGGACAACAGGTTGAAGTTCAACAAGACCAAGTGTTGGGTTCTGAACTTTGACCAAAACAACATCATGCATTGATGCATGCTTGGGCAGAATGGCTGGAAGACTGTGGAAGTAAAGGACCTACGGATGTTAGTCAACACTTGGCTGAACACAAGCCAGCAGGTAGCCAATGGCATCCTGGCTTGTATCAGAAACAGTGCAGCCAGCAGGAGCAGAAGGTGATCATCCCTGTGTACTCAGCTCTGATGAGGCTGCACCTAGAGTACTGCATTCAGGTTTGGGCTCCTCACTACAAGAAAGACACTGAGGCCCTGAAGTGTGCCCAGAGAAATGCAACAAAGCTGGTGAGGGGTCTGGAGCACAAGTCTTATGAGGAGTGGCTGAGGGAACTGGGATCGTTTAGTTTGGAGAAGAGAAGGCTAAGGGGAGCCTTTGTAGCTTTCTACTACTACCTGAAAGGAGGCTGTAGCAAGGTGGCCGTCAGTCTCTTCTGCATAACTAGCAATAGGATGAGAAGGTATGGCCTCAAGTTGCTCCAGGGAAGGTTCAGGTTGGACACTGGGAAAAACTTCTTTTCCAAAAGAGTGGTCAGGCACTGGAATGAGTCACCATCCCTTGAGCTGTTGAAGAAAACTTTAGATGTTATATACTAAGGGTCATTAATAATTTAGAGGGCAAATACTGGTGGTAGGTGGATGGCTGGACTGGATGATCTTGGAGATCTTTTCCAACTTTGGTGATTCTATGAGCGTAGAATGTGTTCTGTCCACATGCATATATTTTCATGTTAATACAGCTATATGAAGAATAACTGGGCCTATGGCAGATTTTATGCATAATTTTTACTATACGCTCATTTCAGACATTTCACTCTGTAGTAAGGCTTTGCACTGAAGCGCTTTATTTTATGTCCAGAATAAAATAGGTAATTTGAGAATCTTTTCTCAGTTTCTCACGTATGACTGAAAGAGTCATTTGGTCTGAGTAGCATTATAAAGTAACACTAATGATATAGTTATAAAATGAATGTAATTAACTTCTGTAAAGCAATTCAAATAAAACGTCTTCCATAAACGTTGAAACTACAGTAGTGAAGAAGACATGCGCAGTCTTCTGCAGTCTGAAGTGCAGGAATAAGTACATGATTTATCTAAGGTAATCTACAAATGCCCATGACTATGTGTCACCTGGCAATGGCTGTAACAAGCTGCACTGTCATCATAAGCACTCTAGGCCAGGCAACACCTTACAGAACCATGCAGACACCAGAACTATGCCTGAACACAGAGAGCTCAGCAACAGCTCACAGCAACTAAAAGCATTCACACTGTTCCAATTTTAGGCACTTAAATTAGCAGACCATGCAAACTAACCAGGTCTCCACTTGAGATTTAAACTCCACATGTGAGCAATTCAGAGCACCTGCAACAGTGGCACACTTTGAATTGTCTTGGGGCAGTGATCCCACATCTTTCTACTGATTACAGCAGGCCTAGCTAGCAGAGATTCCAAACTGGGAGGGTCTGCTCTCCTTGTGTCCAGCACACATGCTGCTGGGAAGAGAACTGCTACTGACTGACAGGCTTGGCCTCTATCTTGCCCTAGTGTTGTCCTTGGCTGCATCTGGTACCCTGTCTGCAACAGGGTACAGCTGGACAAACGGTGCAGAAGACCGTGCTATGCTTGATCTGAATGCAAGCTGGTCCAAAGGCACTTAATGCTGAGCGCGAAGCAAAAACTAATCATAGCAAACTGAAAATCTGTTAATAGAACTAGTGCACCTTGGATTGAAAAGATATTGAAAGAATGCTCCTGACACTTCAAACCTATTAATTTACTCAAACTCTAAAGAGAAGGAAGTTGCTACTGAATATAATTACAGATAACTGCCACAGAAAAATTATTTTCTGAAAACTAGGGGGAAAAAATCCCTTGTTTTTCATTAGCAGCTATGTTGCAAAAAAGATGCTTGTACTGAAAACAACAAAAAGTTAGCTGAAAGTTCTCAGGAGGGTGCTCTGCTATTCAGTTATACACAGAAATTTAAGTACCGGAACAGAAATCCCAGAGGTCAGAACAGCAGTTAGGCCTACATTCATCTAAGAAGGAAGAAAAGGGGGAAAAGGAGTGGTCCAACTTCAGTGACTTCCTCTCTTTGACCGACCTTGGGGTGATTAAGGAGCTGTTTCACCGTTATGATTGAAACATCAGTAAAAAGCTGCATCACCTACAGAGTCAGTAAGCAGAGGAGCTGAATGGCACTATATGGACTGTACAAGGTAGGTAATGCTTCATCTGCAGGGACAATACTTGTCACTGGCCTTTGTCTGTATTGTGCTGCTGCTTTTTTTAATTAAGTGTGACAGAGCCATTTTCTTCTCCCCGTCAATCCCCAAACTGCAATGAGCTTCTGCCTGGGCTGTCTCCATTTGTACAGCTATGATGCCACACTGTCTGTACTGCTCTCTTGTCCATTTTAATGTATTAAGCCATCTGCCAAAAACAGAACATGAATAATAATCCATTTCTAATATGAGTGTAGTGCTCTCCTGTGCCATTTCCACTCATTTGATTAGCTTTCCTTCCATTTCTGTTCAGGATAGTAAAAAAGGCTATTTACACTTTCCTACTTTCTGCCAATACAAACACATTACAAAATTCTATTTAATCTAGGCATAGCCTTTTTTATTTACTTCAGCTAGGTAAGACACATGAAAGGCTGTGTCACCTACTGAGAAGCAAAGTGGGACATATTTTTCTTAATTGGATGTTACAAGTAGCTGTATACCCTTCATTGGAGGTACAGGGCTCCTGTACTAAGCACACCTGGCAAGCTCACATTCCAGGGTCTAGTCAAACATCAGGCTATTGTCTGTTATTCCCACCTAAACTACAAGAGGAGCTGAATGATGGTCACCAGGAGAAATACACTGCATGACTGAGCTGGTTTACGGTACAGTTACAGAGAGGAACCCAGGAAAGACTATTCCATGCAAACATCACCAGCCATCCAGTATTTTACCCTGTTTTAATAAACAATCTCTAATCTGCCTATACAGGTTCAGGACCTACAGAAGTACTAATAACACCTCTAAGGAAATGCTAGAGATGACACTTCCTCTGAACAGAAATTCCAGTCCGAGGGACTGGGTACTTCTGCCAGGAAGACTTTGTAAGCTGCCGTCCTAGAATTCCTTGCAAGTGAAGACAGCTGTTCATGAACTACAGTAATTATACACCTTTGGCCATTTCCTCCATTTTCAGCTTTTCCTAAACCACCTATACATGTAATATCCAGGATCAGTATCTGATGTGATTTTAATTTTACTGTCTCAAATATCTTGGATGTTTCTTTGTTCTTACTTGAAGATTCACATGCCTTGCTGAAAAATCTGATTCTTCTTTACACTGTGGTCCTCTTGACAGTGCAAAGAGAATAAATTACACCTTCATCCATGGAAAAGCTCTTTGGACTCTCAGAGCACTTTATAGGTATTCTTAGTATGAATAAGAACCTGTAAAGACATTTCTGATATAAATTCTACTGAAAATCTGCTTTCTGCTGTCCTAACTCATTGGACACATTTGCACATTCTCTGCTCCTTGTATGTCAGGACAGTCTAGTGTGAATGAGACATACATAGGCTTCTTCATAGTAAAGCAAATTTTCTGCTTCAGAAAACAGAACTGCTGGTTCAAAAGGTCATCAAACGCTGATCTCCTCTATAGGGAGAAAATACTGGAAGATAGTCTTGTAAAGGAAAAGTCTCATATAGATCTGAGTTTCTGGTGATACGCATAAGAAGACGGAGAATATACAGAAGCTATATATCTAACACCATAGAAGGGCTAGTGTTGTTGGGTGGTTTGGGTTTTTTTTTTTTGCAAATACTTCTATATTTACTCTGTCCTGCCTTGATGCAGTAGATGCAGCTGAGAATCCTTCTCTGGAACTGCAAGATTGATTGTGAGAAATATTTAATATGACTATTTATATATTGAAGTGAAAGTGAAAGACACTGTATTCCATTATCAATAGCCTAAGCTATTTAGTGTCCAGACTAAGAATTTAATAAAACCACAGTATTTCATCACAATTTTACACACACAGTATTAGCCATTATTCTGGCTTCCTGATAAAAGATGCCAACTAAACATTTTGCTCGTATTAAAACTGTTGCTTAACAAGTTACATTAACACTAGCTTCGGTAAATTGGCACAAGCATCATCAACAGCACTTTAAATTAATCCTTTAAATTAAATGCTTGTTTTTATTTCCCCTACCAACGCACAGGAAATGGGTACATCCATTTTAAAAGATAGTAAATATTTCTTTTACCACCACAGAAGGGATTCATTGTAATGCAGGGTATGTACTGTAGTTATTTTTAGGCAAATGCATGTGAAAGCAATTAGGTGGAACATGTAAATGTTAATTATACTGAGGGTTGTTTTTTTGCCTTTTTTTTGTTGTTGTTTCTTTCTTATTCTTTTTTTATTTTTAAATCTTAAATGACCTCCTCAGAGAGGAGACTAAAACTTATTCTTAAAACTCGTTGCTTGAGACTTATTCCTGCAGAGGGACCATAACACTTACTTCAATGCTCTCTTCCAGGTTTATAGAACATAAAGACACTGTGTAAGAGCCAAAGGCTAACTTGCAAGGAGGTAGGTATGATTACAACCAGGTTTTCAAAGGTTCTGGACACACCAAGCTTTATAAAAGAACATTAGTGAGTTTGGTTTTGAGTTTGTTTTTCTTTAAGTTGAAATGAAACACTAAACAAATAAATGTGTATCATCCAAACAGAGACTTTAAGTAACACTAGCACACTGTAATGAACAACAATATCATTTAAGATTTAAATCAAAATCAAATAAGGGTCCAAATAATACATCAAAGGTTAGCCTCAATGTTGGTTGAATTAAATCAATTAGATCAAATGACTAATACTAAGACTAACCAATCTTTATGAAGGTGATAATAAGCTCCTATAGGTTTGGTTATAAACCCAACTGATATTTTTCATTTGTGCTGGTCATAACTCATCACAGAAAATTACTAAGTGTCTTAAAGGTGAAAGAAAAACATAAGTCACAATGTCAAATGCAGTTGCTCTGATGCAACTAATTCTTTTCTCTCTGGCCCCACATTCTTGCTCCCCCGGCGCGTGTGAAAAGGATATTAAAAGAGTTGAATCCTGTACACTGCTTTTCTGGAGCCGTGGAATACAGTGCACTGAAATTTATGTAGGATATATTTACCAGTGTAAATTAAAATTTAAATAAACAGTTTGCCCTTTATTTTTTTTTTTCCCCATCCTCAAGATACCAATATTGAAGGGTGAAAGCTTTTAAAACAACAAAACAACATCTGGAGCATCAGACAAAACTTGTATGCTCTAGTGTAAGTGTCCAGCTCACCTAGTTTTATGTTTTTCTTGCCTTCTTTATGTTTAAATAAAAAATATTTAAAAATAATAATAAAAAAGAATTTTAGTTACTCATATAATATTAACTCTATTATATATTTTATATGTGGCTCAAGAGACACTCAATGTGGCCCAGGCAAGCCAAAAAGTTAGACAGTCAAGACAAAAAGGAGCAAAACCACAGTTTTCTTCCACTGAGTACAACATGTCAGAATGATAAATTTGAATGTTCTTGTCAAAAGTTGGTCATTTAAGGATTGCATTTAAAGCTTAATCTAGAAACAAATACGAACAACTTATAATCAAGATATTTTACAAAAACCTATTTTAGAAAGGGGCAAGAATTCAAAACAATCCATCACTGGAAATGTTTTCTGCAGCAATAAAACTCCACAGTAGAAAATATAAGATGGCAGAAACCGTAATCAAAGGGATCATAAAGAATTATATACAGCTAGGATTTTGTAGGAACAAAAGGTCATTTACTGGGTGACCTGATGTATTTGCAACTGCCTTCAGGACCCTTGCTATTTCCTAAGAAGCAGGTTCCAGTTTGCACATCTTTTTATTTCAGTTTTTGTCACCACCACAGAACAGTCTTTTCAAAAACATTGGACTACTTTCACACAGTGTTCTGAACAAACAAAAACTACGATATGGTGGGCGTTGTCTACTAAGGAGATATAACAAATAGATTTTATTAAGCTAGACACCATCATTAGCTTATTTTCCTTAACATGCTTGCTGACCACTGCTAAAAAGCATTGACAAGTAGTGTTAGCAACATCGCTTCAACTCACATCTTGACCAAGTTTCCTAGCAGGGACTAGAAGACTTGACTGATTTTTGGCTTCAAATGTTTCCCTTAACTCTGGCTTTTTCCATTCTCCTTTCTTTCTACAGCCTTGCTCTTCTCCTTACCTGAGAGACATCAGCGAGGAGGAAGAAAATATAGCAATGCATATCACCATCTAAACACATATCATGAAACAATTCTGGTTCATTTGATATCTCTTACCATATTGACTGTTGATTACACAGCATATAAAAACATACACTGATTTTTTGGTGGATTACAGCACATCAAGGTTACTAGAAGAGAGCCCCAGCTGCCTGCACCATACCTTCTGGTCAGATGTCTGCGGCTGCATAACTATATCAGGCACCAAAGGAGGTGTCCTGATCTGCCACAGGGACATGAAAGGGGTCCCTTTAGCAATGAAGATCAGAGCATTGACCACAATATCCGTAGGCCATGTACCTATTTCCAGAGGGACCACCGAGCCTGCCACCTCCAATAGTCTCCCCCAAGCTGCAAGTAGGCCACAAAACTCAGGCCCTACCGGCACCTTCCAAGGCTATTTTATTCTGTGAGCACCCGGATTTAAATTCTCAGGGGCAGGGAGCAGAAGATAATTTTCATTACCAATCTGGAGTCTTACCTGATTATCAGTGCCTGTAATTTGGATCCTAAGCATGGAGGCCCATGTTGTCTGTAGCATTTTCAGGGCACTGGGTCTGCAGTCTCAAGGTCTTTCATTCAGGTCCCGCAGGGTTTCATAGAGTCTTTTTGGCCACCCCTGCAGGGAATGGGAGTCTGTCTTCAGGGCAGCCTTAAGAATACCATTATAACGTTCAACGAAGCCTGCCCCCTCATGGATTATATGGCAAGTAAGTGGAATCGCCATACGATGTTGCTTTCTTCTGCCTAGCGCTGTATCATTTCACCAGTAAAATGGGTCCCTTGATCACTCTCGATGACTTGAGGTGACCCGTAGGCAGACATCAGTTTACTAAGTGCCTTGATGGTATATGTCTGGTTTGTTGTCAGTACTGGATAAGCCTGCAGTAGCCCTCTTGTGGTATCGACGCAGGTCAGGGCATATCTCACCCCATCAGATAAAGGGAGGGGCTCAATGTAATCAACCTGCCATCACTGGAGAGGACTGTCTCCTCTAGCAAGTTGGGCTGTTGTTTCAGGCAAGGATTGGTCTCATCTTAGAGCAAGCGTCACAGTCTCGGCATGCCTGGGCAATGTCAGATAGCTGTATGGGCAGCCCCCATGCTTTAGCAGCTGCCCACATTGTCTTTTGTCCAGCATGCCATAGCTGCTGATGTAACCAACAGGCAATGTTCTCAGATGGTGAATTCTCAATCCATCAAATTTGGGCCGGTGTGTCAGCTTCATCATTTCCCAGTGACTGTAGGGGTTGGTGACCAGAAATGTGGTAGACACTTACAGTCCTGTGTTTAACTGTATACCATATGTCTAACCACATATCTTTGCCCCAGATTAGTCAGGCGTGGATAGTCCACTGCTGGGTGGCCCACTGTGCAATCCAAAGAGCTAGCCCCCGGTACACAGCCCAACTGTCTGTGCAGATATTCAGGATACTGTCACTGGGTTCCTTGGTTATAACCATCCAGACAGCTTGCAGTTCTGCCCATTGGCTGCTCTGACCATCCCCCTCGTCAAACCAAACCAGATTGTCTTGGTGGAGGGATGGTATGCTATCGCTCTCCGCTTCCTCAGGTTGGCCTTGCTGGACCCATCTGTGTACTGGGCATCTTCAGGGATAGGATATTTTCCCTCCTGAACAGGACTCTTCTCTGGTGGAACAACCAATGTTTCTTTTGGTGCATCACTATGATACATCACTGGCCCTAGGATCTTCTGAAGTTCTTCTTCTAATGGCGATGAAGACAGACTACTCCTCTGGCTGAGATAGGCGACCCATTGTGCTACCGTTTGTGCTTGGGCCACCCCCATCTTAGGAAGGTGGGTCAGATCTTTCACCCACTCCTGAATCAGCAGAGTGGTCTTAACCCAAACGGCTGAAATCATAGTTATCAGCTCTACCTCCTGTAATGCGGAGCAGGCAGCCAATAACTATTTTTCAATCGTACTGTATCTTTCTTCTGCACCGTGCCAGACCTGAGACCAGAATCCAATGCAGGTCTGAATAGAACTCTGGCATTGCCACAGGCCCTGGCCAAAGCTATCCTGAGTGACATGAACGTCCAATTCGGCTGGGACGGTAGGATCGAATATACCCAATGCCTGGGCTTGTTTAAGTGCCAGTTTCACCAGTTGGAAAGCGTCCTGTTCCGTTCTCCCCCAGTCCCATAGCTGCCCCTTTTTTGTGAGTCTGTACAATGGCCTCAGCAGCTGTGCTAAATGAGGTATAAAGGAGCACCTGTATCCCAATATACCTAAAAACTCCTGCAGCTGCTTTGGTGCCGTAGGGACTGGGAATGCCTGAATCTTGTCTATTACAGCACTGGGTAGTACTTTAGTCTTTCCTGACCAAACTACCCCCAGAAATTTTACGGACAGGCCCAGACCTTGCACCTTCTGAGCATTTATAGCCCATCCTCTTTCCTGCAGATAAGTAGTTAGTTAATGAATCTGCTGCCTGTCCTACTGTTTCCAGTGAGTCGGATGTCAACAGGAGATCATCAATATAATGATACAAGTTAACATTATCAGGTTTTCTCCAATTAGCCAGGTCACACGCCACTAGATTATGACAATATGTTGGCAAATGCACGTACCTGTGTGGCAGGACCTGAAAAGTCCACTGCCTGCCTCCCCATGTAAATGCAAACTGATCTTGCAATTCTTCAGCAATTGGAATACTGAAGAANGAACCTATGAAAATAAGACTGGATTTGTTGGTACTTAAGACCTCTCACCCACCTCATTCAGAGGATAAATACAGTCACAATTTCTCTCTGAATGTATTTAAATTGCCAGATGACATCCAGAAAAAAAAAAAAGTCAGTCTATATATGTTTATTTGTATTCAAATATTAATTCCAGCAAAGCTATCAATATGGCTTTAAAGTATTTTCTATTATGTCTTCTGTATTAACATGGTCTGAAAGTATTTTTAGAACGTAACTCTTTCACACATATATCCCCAAACAAAATGCTTTGAGATTTCATCCAGGTACTTTTTTTGGCTGAGATATTAGAGCATATTTTTAGCTTCCATATACTCAGGGCATAATTTTGTTGTCACTGCTACTATTAAAAGCAACTGTTTAAAATGTTATATATCCTTCATAGAAAATGTCCTGACATAAAATAAAGTAGGAGCTAGAAAATACTGAAAAAAGTATCAAGTCAAACATACGTTGTAGCTTTTTCTGAGACTATTAGCTTGACTAATTATATCATGGACAGAATTTGACACTCAGTATTTACTTATTATGAATGCAAGAGCTAAGTGAGTTACATTTTTGAAGGGAGAGACTCATTTATTGTGACAAATGTCAAAGTTGTGGGGTGGGAGGGAGGCAAGAATAAAACAAAAGGAAAAGATGAGACCAGCAGCTAGCTAAATCCTGTACTGAAAGTCTGTCCGCACTAAGAATTTCCTCTTTAGAAATAAATCATGCATAACCTCACATTGCCAAATACCCAGTCAGGAAATCAGGACAACTGCATATAAACAGTCAGAAGACCAACACATCACAAGAAGAGAATTTACTCTGGCACAGTCTCTGATTGATTAGCTGTACTGGAAAGCTATAAAATAAAAGGAAGAGAAGGCCTTGAACTGTTGAGCTTCGATTCTGCATATATAACGCAACAATATATACTGCAGATACCAGAATGTTTTTAATCGCTGAAGGAAGAGCAAGATCCAAAAATAAAGGGAATAAATTTTAGTAAAACAAAAACAGGAGAACACAGTATTAGCAAGAGTTAGATGAGCACTAAAGGAGGAAAAAATTATACAAATTCAACAATAAAAAAAATCCAGTAAGGAGATCAGATTATATACCGAAAAAGCAAAAGATGGCATAATAGCTGACTCAAGATAGCACTGTCACTAGAGCATGGGTTAGAAGCTCACGTCGCAGGTACTCAGTGAAAGCTGCCAGAGGATCCAAGTAGAAGCAAATCTAGCAAATGTAGATAGAAAGAAATGCCATCAAAAACTATGTAAGGATAAGGAACAGATGAATAATCTTGATGGTTCACATTAAGCAGAACTACCACCATTATAATTTAAAGCAAGACACGCAGTTAAAAAGGTGAAGAATGGAAAAGCTAAAGACAGGATGATGCGTCAATAAAGTGTCTCATAGAGCAGCAGTAGAAACGTTGCTTTCAATACATATGAAGCTGTTGCAAACTGTAAGGCAGTCAGATTCCTGGACAAGATCAATGTACATTCCAGTACCCAAGAAACAGTACTGGAAGAAGCACATAGCTACATACCAATCTCATTGATATTGCCTGGAAGCAAGGTCAAGGATTCAAAGATTAAAAAATAAACAGTACCAAAGTGAATTGCTATGACATACATCTAGATGAGGCACAAGGGACATACCTCAGGATGGCAATCAGTCACTTTTGAATATTTTAGTTATCATCACTCTTTTTTGTTGACTTCACTAAGAATTCGATTCAGTGAGAAATGATCTGTTATGGCTAATGATGCTTGAAATGCATTTTCAATACGCTTAGCCAAGGTACTGTATTCAACTTATCATGTTTGCTGTAATAATGGTGAAAATTACTTAAGAGTGGCTTTCAGGAGATAAAGATGCACAGGAAAAGGTTAGTTGTATCATTCTGTCCAGAAATCTAACACAGATGACAGAAGAAAGCATTAAAAAATTTGAATGAAAGTCTGCAGATTTTCACGTTGCTTGCCAGACTGTATGAGGATCCAAAAAACATTCTCAATGTAGCATATGCAGTAGGCGTGCACATTTTTTAAGAATCTCTCTAAAATTAAACCAAAACACTCAAGAAAAGATTCTGTCATTCTAGTGGAGGAGAAAGGACATCAGTGGATTGGAGAATTTTTATATATAGCCTCAGCCACTGATCAAATTAATTCCTATGCAAATCATATTTGAAGGAAATGGAGTAATACAGAACCAAAATACTAATGTATGAAAGACAAAAATAAAAATAAAAAAAATGAATGAAATGAATGGAAAAAAAAAAAGAGCTTTTGAAGACAACAGCTTTGAAAAAAAAAAAAAGCCACATAGAGAGAGAGTTAGAGGTTGAGAAAAAGGGGAGGTTCAGAAATTGCAGAGATCTGTGCTGGCATAGGCACTCACAGCAAGACAGCTATGGTAGCACAGAAGGTTGCATGGGTTATGTGAGCTTGCTGGTTTGAAGTCCCAGTAACCTAGTGTGAAGAAGCAAATTCATTCCAATTTTCTGCTTATGTCCTCTTTTACGAGTGTGGCTTTTGACTTTACATTTTACCGAACTTCTTTCCTATTAGTTCCCCTATATTGTTAAGCTTTGCATCAACATCAGTTTTAAAGTACAGAGAGTAGTACAGGCCATGAGACAGTAATGATGTTGGGAGATTTCTGAAACTAATCACAATCCTAAAGCTTACCACTCAGCTTCAAATTATTTCACGGTTGCAGGTAGGACTGAATATCAAGCAACTTTCAGATTGCAACATTTTATGATCTTTTAATTTCTTAAGTGTCCCACAAGTTGTCCATGAATGATTAGTTGAACACTTTGTGGATTACTTCATTAGAAAGAATGATTTTACGATGTTTTACATGCTATACACCTCGCTTTTAATGATAAAGCTCAGTTAAATACTTCAAAAACAGCTTCAATCTTTTCAGTGATAGCACTAGATGGCCGTTTTGCCTCACACTTAAGTTTGAGCATTCTGATACAAGAAATTAATCACTTTCCACATAGATATAAATACAGAAGAGGCAGCTTCTGTGTTTAACCATGTCAGAGTACAGGTTACCAACAGAACAACTGCAATGCATGGGTTTAGTTTCAAAGCCACTGAACAAAGTAGGTATGTCTTTGACTATGGATACGTCCCATATAAAAGGATTAATGCAAATATGTGCATTCTTATATTTTAAATTGCTACAACATTTACATAAATTTATGAACATATAGTGGTAAATCTTTCTCCATGACTCACACTTACCCACTGAAGTATTAAATGACATCTAATTCAATTAAATAAGTAGTATTTTAATAGTGTTGTCATGTGAAAAGAGTGGAGAAGTTTGGCAGAAAATAAACCCTCTTGCATTCCAGCTCATTTTCAGATATCAGAAGAGCTGGGGGTGGCTGAGTTTAGATTGAGTGATTTGGTGCTCTGAGTTCCGTTGCATTCAATATATGACCTACCACAGTTAGATTCATAAATAGCACACTGTGTAATTCATCTAAATACATTCAAAGGGGCTTTCACAACCACTCATAAGGAGATTGGGCACACCAGTGAGAACTGCCACAGCTAAATTAATGACTAGCGCAGTTAAATAAAGCAACATTCTTTTGGAATGCTGGTGATAAACACACTGTCTGTAAAACACATGAGTTTAACCAATTATATGAACAATATAGCTAACTACAATCATGTTAAATCATGGAACAGCTCTATACAAATTTCTAAGTTTCCTAGGGAAGCACTCAGTATAACTGAGCATGCAAATCTTACCCAACAGATGTCCCTATAGGGGGTAGCAGGAGGCAGAGGGAATACGGGGAAAGGGAGGAAAGAGAGGCTCAGTTTGACTGATTCCAGCTTGTCTGCAATGGTATCTTCCTGCCATCCCCAATTTTTTTCTCTCTTAAGCCATTTAATACTTTTTCCTACTTTGAGGCAGAGCTTTAGTAATTCTTGTCAAACACACCTTGGTCTTGCAAGGTTTACTTGAAAACATGTTTTTGACAGAAAGCTGGAAAACTGATGGCTCAGGAAAACAAGATAGTTTATCAGTTCCAATAGCATCCTGTCCCTAAAGGATGATCATGGAATTTGGCCATGAGACTTCCACTCTGCTCCACGCTCTATGTTGGTATTCTCTTACGAGTTAGCATACCAGGCCCCCCTCGTGTTTGCTAAATGCTAAGGTCACAAATCCTGCTGCTTAGTGAACTATCACAGACAGGATTATCCGTGCATTCCGCCTTGGAGGCTTTGCCTTCCCTCTAGAGGTGGACATTCCAAAAAGTCATCTCCAGTGAATGTTCCACAAGAGGCAAGTGGGTCCAAAGCAGTTTGCATTTTCTCCATTACACTAGCACTTCCTAAGATTGCTTTTCCTTCATTACATTCAGATTTGTGTTAAGTAATTAGAGCAAGCCCAGTCTCAACTGTACTATGGACATACTGTAAGAATTCATGCTAATTTTTGTATGGACAACTTTCTATTGGAGCACTAATTTGGCTGAGCGCTAGCCATTATTTACACTTAGCAAGGCAACATAAATTATTTATAACCCGGCAAATAAGTTCTAACCTCATTTCCATCAATGTCTGGAACAGCTCCAGTGAAGTAAAATCAGGTAGTCTCTCGTTAATCTGTCACGTAATAAAACTGTATTTTATGCCAGATATTTGCCTATAAACTATACTGAAGTGAACCAACTCTTAGTGTTACAGTTTGTAGTGAATTATATATGTATATCATGAAAATGTATTTCAGCATATCTTTAACAACACGTTTGAAAGGACTCATGTGAGATCACATATACAGGAGGAGTCTCAGGCAGAGCTCTAAAGAACAAACATCAAATGCTATTACGGCCACAGGTGTCAAGAAGAAAATAGAGGTTAACTATTTCTTAACGACCTATTAATATAATATTTTTGTTAGCTCTATGTTCAGGAATGTATTTCAGCAATTACCTAGATTTAACTATGTTAATAACCTCATTAGTGTAAGAACAGGCTCATGGAACGTAGTCATTTTAAACATATACTAGATTTGAGGACAGAGATAAGGAAGTAAGTGAGGAAGTCAGGGTAAATTATGGATGTGCAACACTTCAAAAATAATCTTATCTCTTGAAGCAAGACAATCAACAAGGATAGCAAATCAAATGAGAGGAGTGAATTTCTAGTGGGTCCCGGTTATCTTCTAGGAAGAACAGCTTTTTCAAAGTAGTAACATAGGAAATATCTAAAAGAGATATACAGGCAAAGAGATTTTATACCACAAGCATTTTATACATAATATGGTAAGATTTCTTTCTCCCTCAGATAGAAACAAATGCAATCTGATAATTATTTCACAAGAAAAACACATTATTTAACTATCCTGCAGCAAGCTAATTAGTTAATCTGATAATAAAGCAGGCAATAAGAAGAGCTTTTTCATCTTCTAAGATTAAAATGAGGACATGTGACAAGGCAGGTGTTAGACAAAAAAAAAAAGGAAGCATCAGGATGAAAAACACTTTGTAAGTGAAAAGCAGCAAAAATGAGTAAAGAGGATTATTAAATTTTTAAAATGAAATAAATGTGATAGTAAAAAGCTGTATGAATTGTTCTTTAAGAAAAAAAACCAAAAACTGTTCTTCTAAGCCAGATTTTCTTTTGTCTCCTTTACTGCAACAGTCTGCTTCTGAGAATTCAGAATTTTTATATATTTAAAAAAAATATTCTGAGAAGTACAATGATCCTCACCTTCATGTTTATACANGATGTCTGCGGCTGCATAACTATATCAGGCACCAAAGGAGGTGTCCTGATCTGCCACAGGGACATGAAAGGGGTCCCTTTAGCAATGAAGATCAGAGCATTGACCACAATATCCGTAGGCCATGTACCTATTTCCAGAGGGACCACCGAGCCTGCCACCTCCAATAGTCTCCCCCAAGCTGCAAGTAGGCCACAAAACTCAGGCCCTACCGGCACCTTCCAAGGCTATTTTATTCTGTGAGCACCCGGATTTAAATTCTCAGGGGCAGGGAGCAGAAGATAATTTTCATTACCAATCTGGAGTCTTACCTGATTATCAGTGCCTGTAATTTGGATCCTAAGCATGGAGGCCCATGTTGTCTGTAGCATTTTCAGGGCACTGGGTCTGAAGTCTCAAGGTCTTTCATTCAGGCCCCGCAGGGTTTCATAGAGTCTTTTTGGCCACCCCTGCAGGGAATGGGAGTCTGTCTTCAGGGCAGCCTTAAGAATACCATTATAACGTTCAACAAAGCCTGCCCCCTCTGGATTATATGGCAAGTAAGTGGAATCGCCATACGATGTTGCTTTCTTCTGCCTAGCGCTGTATCATTTCACCAGTAAAATGGGTCCCTTGATCACTCTCGATGACTTGAGGTGACCCGTAGGCAGACATCAGTTTACTAAGTGCCTTGATGGTATATGTCTGGTTTGTTGTCAGTACTGGATAAGCCTGCAGTAGCCCTCTTGTGGTATCGACGCAGGTCAGGGCATATCTCACCCCATCAGATAAAGGGAGGGGCTCAATGTAATCAACCTGCCATCACTGGAGAGGACTGTCTCCTCTAGCAAGTTGGGCTGTTGTTTCAGGCAAGGATTGGTCTCATCTTAGAGCAAGTGTCACAGTCTCGGCATGCCTGGGCAATGTCAGATAGCTGTATGGGCAGCAGCATGCTGTAGCTGCTGATGTAACCAACGGGCGATGTTCTCAGATGGTGAATTCTCAATCCATCGAACTCGGGCCGGTGCGTCGGCTTCGTCATTTCCCAGTGACTGTAGGGGTTGGTGACCAGAAATGTGGTAGACACGTACAGTCCTGTATTTAAACTGCATTCCATATGTCTAACCACATATCTTTGCCCCAGATTAGTCAGGCGTGGATAGTCCACTGCTGGGTGGCCCACTGTGCAATCCAAAGAGCTAGCCCCCGGTACACAGCCCAACTGTCTGTGCAGATATTCAGGATACTGTCACTGGGTTCCTTGGTTATAACCATCCAGACAGCTTGCAGTTCTGCCCATTGGCTGCTCTGACCATCCCCCTCGTCAAACCAAACCAGATTGTCTTGGTGGAGGGATGGTATGCTATCACTCTCCACTTGCTCGGGTTGGCCTTGCTGGACCCATCTGTGTACCGGGCATGTTCAGGGATAGGACATTTTCCCTTCTGAACAGGACTCTTCTCTGGTGTTTCTTTTGGTGCATCACTATGATACATCACTGGCCCTAGGATCTTCTGAAGTTCTTCTTCTAATGGCGATGAAGACAGACTACTCCTCTGGCTGAGATAGGCGACCCATTGTGCTACCGTTTGTGCTTGGGCCACCCCCATCTTAGGAAGGTGGGTCAGATCTTTCACCCACTCCTGAATCAGCAGAGTGGTCTTAACCCAAACGGCTGAAATCATAGTTATCAGCTCTACCTCCTGTAATGCGGAGCAGGCAGCCAATAACTATTTTTCAATCGTACTGTATCTTTCTTCTGCACCGTGCCAGACCTGAGACCAGAATCCAATGCAGGTCTGAATAGAACTCTGGCATTGCCACAGGCCCTGGCCAAAGCTATCCTGAGTGACATGAACGTCCAATTCGGCTGGGACGGTAGGATCGAATATACCCAATGCCTGGGCTTGTTTAAGTGCCAGTTTCACCAGTTGGAAAGCGTCCTGTTCCGTTCTCCCCCAGTCCCATAGCTGCCCCTTTTTTGTGAGTCTGTACAATGGCCTCAGCAGCTGTGCTAAATGAGGTATAAAGGAGCACCTGTATCCCAATATACCTAAAAACTCCTGCAGCTGCTTTGGTGCCGTAGGGACTGGGAATGCCTGAATCTTGTCTATTACAGCACTGGGTAGTACTTTAGTCTTTCCTGACCAAACTACCCCCAGAAATTTTACGGACAGGCCCAGACCTTGCACCTTCTGAGCATTTATAGCCCATCCTCTTTCCTGCAGATAAGTAGTTAGTTAATGAATCTGCTGCCTGTCCTACTGTTTCCAGTGAGTCGGATGTCAACAGGAGATCATCAATATAATGATACAAGTTAACATTATCAGGTTTTCTCCAATTAGCCAGGTCACACGCCACTAGATTATGACAATATGTTGGCAAATGCACGTACCTGTGTGGCAGGACCTGAAAAGTCCACTGCCTGCCTCCCCATGTAAATGCAAACTGATCTTGCAATTCTTCAGCAATTGGAATACTGAAGAACGCATTTGCTAGATCTAGGACACAATGGTAGGTTTTTATCTCCCTACTCAATGTGTCCATTAGGGAGGAAATATTGGGTAGGGCCGCATGAATAGGCTCAGTGCTCACCTCAGCTGATCAATCAGAGGTTCAGACTGTGATTCAACAGTTCCCATACAGCCACATAATGTATTTATAAAATAAAAAATTATTTGTTTTTAATCAGCCTGACAATGTGATCTAGATTTGAACTTTCTACAGAATATGCCAAAAGACATTCAGACCATATGGGAGCCTCCTTCCAACAAACTGGTTTTGTACAAGTGCTTTCTAATAGTAATGCCTCCTATTTGATTTTGCTGGCCCGCATCATCAGAGGATGATGGTGGTATAGCAGTGGAGGTGGAAGCCTCCTGCCAGTATTCTGTTACATTTTGTTGTCATGTGACAGATGGCAGCAGAGAGGCATTCTGACAAAACAATGTCTGACACGGAAGTGTGTACGAAGCAAAGGTGTGGAACTGAGTCCCTCCACATGTAAAAAATGGCACTCATTGACATCGCTTGCTAAATATCTATGGAGACCAAACAGTGGATGTGAGCATAGGGTGGGGCGGGCGGTGCATTTCAGCAGTGGCAATGGCAATATGAAAGAGAAGCCATGTTCTGGAAAGCCATGCACAACTGTCACACTACAAAACAAAGAGCATCTCAACCAGCTTATCTGCACAAATCAGCAAACAGCAGCGATTATATTGAGAAGTTGTGTTTTGGAGCTGAGAATTTGCTCTATCAAACATTGGTATTGTGCTCATTGGACTCATTGATGGAAATAAATAGGAGGCATTACTTTCAGAGAAAGCTACATACATCTGCTGGCTTCCACAGGTCAATTGTTCTAAGTAATTTTACTTAGGTCTCCTCGTCACACAAAATTAGTGTAAGCAAACAGTACAATGAATATATGTAACATCACCTGGCATACCTCCAAACTTGAAAAAAACCAGAAAGCCAGTATATTGTTTTTCTTCTTCATTAAGTATACCCTCACTGCAAGAACTGGCTTCCTTATTTTCTAAGTAAATATGTAGTGTCTAATTCCATACAATTCCTTTTCAGCCAGTTTAACATTTTCTAGGTATGTTACTGTATAAGGCCAAAAATGTCTTTTGTAAGTTAACGCAGATTTCAGAACAGCTCCTAAGAACATGTTGATATTCCTAATTAAATGTGTACTATAATGCCGAAGTCCCTCGTGAAGCAATAACGCAAGATACAATCAAAGTGTGACTAGAACAAGGAAGAGAAACTATATTAGAAATGTTCTTTTCTGGAATTCAATGCAGGAAGAGCAGATTAGATCCCTGTTGAGGCAGGGATTCAACACGTTAGCTCGCACAAGTCAAGAAATGAGAGAACATAACTGCTTCAAAGATCAGGACTTAGGCAATAAGACACTTGACATGCACAGGCTGAAGCTGTGCTTCAGTGGAGGATTAATCTTAGCTTCTCAGTTTCTGCAGCAAACCTCTTTCCTACCCTCCCTGAAAACTACCCACGGGGATCAGGCCAGAGCTCAGGATGGGATTATACCAGTTATTTTGTAACTTCAGGCAGCAGCATTAACTGTGAATAGTTAAACTTATGCTATCATTGCTGTTTCTGACTAGTTTTTGCATTCCTTCTGATGTCTTAGTTTGAGATATTACTGTATAACTGAGTCTTAAGCTCAAGCTTTGCAGGAGGCTGATATTAAACAGCTATGCTGGTCAGCACAAAGCGCTGAAATCAGGGCTCTGGGATTCATATGTAGCCATACTTACTTGGATAGCAGTTTCACAAGACATAAAGCAAACCAAATAGATTTTCTAAAACTATAACAAAAATAACCAATAAGCAATTACTAATTTTTAAAATCAGTTCTTATAGATGTGTTTCAGCACCCAAAACTGAACAGAACAATATACTTCATGAGATGCTTCCTCCTCTTAAACAAGCAAACCACCAGTTACCAGCTGTAACTCATTCATGTAGCTTGCTCTCTAAACAACTCTATTTTCTCAGTTTTACCAGACAATATGACAGGCTATGCAAAAACCTGAGAGTGGTCTTATAGAAATAGAGTTAGGAGTTATACTTCGAGTTCTTATCTTATAGGAGCTGGTCACATATGTAAGGAAATACGGACATTTTGGAAGTGGATTAAGTTCATGTCATGGACAATAACGAAGACAGGACTCTGAATCAGAAATGAAACTGAATTATCCAGAAATACTTGGTATTTTTTTTTCTGTGAAGAGGATGATTAAGGTGCATCTGTAAGCATCCTACAAATTGAGAGAGACAAACTGATCTCCCTTTTGAAAGAACTGGCCACAGAAAAAAGCTGCTACTCCAAACATCAGTTTTCACATAAAAATCACTGAAACGTTTTTCAGTCAGAATTACTGCCTGTTATTTCTTGCAAGAATGCAGAAAACCTCTAAAGTCTTTTTTCCTTTAGCACCAAATCTCCTCTCTTGCTATTCTCACTAGAGAAGTCTCTAAAAAGGAGAAAGGAAGGCAAAGAAGTAGAAAGGAGGGGTGGGAGCAGAATATTTTTAATAAAAAGGTAAAGAACTTATGGTCTATGGTGTGCAAAATCTATTTTTCTTCTGTTGGGAACTTTAGGCTGTCAAATCCTGTAAAAGTTAGCAGCCCATTTCTGGAAATGTATGTGTTTGTAAACAGCAACAAATGGAAATAAGCATTACTACTATTTTTTTTAAACTGTACAATAGACCTGCAAGTATTAACACGGCACTGTGGAACCCTAAATCTGAAGGTTAAACAGATAAATCACACAGCTATATATCCCTCTACAGAGTGTAGGCAGAATGTATGCCCAGAGAGCACAAGATTTCCTTTTACAAAGACACAGTTCTTGGAACTACTGGGAGAGGTTACCATCAGAACTGGACAAGGCATTATAAATCTATGAACCTAAGGCCTAGAAATGAAAGTAATAAAACCCACTAATACAGGCACTCGAAGGTACTGAAAGATTACTTTAAAGCAGTAGAAGTCAAAAGCAAAATCCAGCATTAGACTCAACCCCAGTGAGCAAATAAAGCTCTAGTTCAAACAGAAGCTGAGATAAATGTGTGATGTTTACTGCCTGCTTAATGACCAAACACAGAACATGGGAATAGGCTTGGAAAGCTGTGCATCATGGTGAAGTAAGGAAAATTCTGCAACCAATAGCTCTGGCATAGATGCTCCCACACCGTGATGTATTCACAAACAAGAACTTGAGAGAGAATTTATGAAAACACTCAGAGTGATGGTGGGATGCCTCCAGGTGCAGCCTTTGGCTGACTGAAGGAAAATACACCTTTCCCTGTAGACCACAATGCTGCTACAGAACTGCCCACACAATGCCTCTCTACTGCTAGTTTAATTTAGTCTGGACTTTAAAAGTAGATATGAACCCTGTACCAATTTGATTGCTCTAAGAGAAGCAGAACCATACAGTAGATAAAAAGCATCAGGCAATGATATTTCAAAATTCAACGCCTAAATATTGGCATTGCTTGATCTTTCTAACCAAATATGGACTCAAGCAGACTTAGGAAGTCAGAAGTTGAAGTACAGCTTCAAACTTCAAAATCCTCCTAGCTAAATGCTATATGGAGCCAGTGATCTAATCCATAGGTGTCCAAAAACATCATCCATGGTTTTTTTTTTTTTTTTTTTTTTAAAAAAAAAGAAGTCTTCCTTCTTTCAGATAGTTGCTGCTAACAGCCTTGTCAGCCTAAAGCTCTCAGTGAAAGAGAGAACAGTGTGGAAAATATATCAGGTATATCAGTTTTTCAAAATCCATGTTATCCACTTACATACATCATCAACACTAGTCCCTAGTCCTACAAATAAGCAGAGGAAAAGAAAAGATTACAAACCACACTTCAGAGCAGCAGCATTTTCTCTAGTAGATAGTATACATTCTAATGGGTAGTTAATGATTTCAGCAATGATCATGTGGTTTCCTGGAGACTTTCTCTCCTGCCACCTTCACCAGAAAATTTATTTATTGGTGAGTTCAAGTAATACAGACTTCTGTCTTCAGATTCTGCTCAATTTTTTTTTTTTTTCTATCAGTGGTTCAGTTCAACTTCTATGTTGTAAATACACTTTTTAAAATTTAAACATTATGTTGGAATGAATGATTTAATAGTTATTGCTTTCTCAGCCTTGTAGAAAGACTGATGCATGAAAAAAAGGCAATGTTCAAATACAGACAGTATCCAAAAACTGTGTTGATATAAAGGCACAAACATTGTCTTATTTGACACTTCAAGGATATTCCCAACATTTGTAATAACAATAAACCAGGTGGAACAAATCTCTGAAGAGTATAAAATAGAATATCCAATCTTTTCTAATTACTTTCCAAAATCTTTATGTCTACTTCACATCTGCCTCCTCCATACTTGCTGTATTTCCCCCCAAGTAAATCTTGAAACAGTTGTTATATTCGCAGGATAAAAAGAAATGCGACATCTGGATCCAAAGGCAGCCAGATGGCAGCTATTCAATGAGGACATAGAATTTCACTTTTCATTTGACCTGCTGTAATCCATAGTGCTAACCCAGTGATATGCAATGCCCCGCTTCTCTGCGCTATTTCAGTTCTCTTCCTTTGTGCCCCTTATGCATCTGGAAAAGTTGAATCATACACTGGTTTGCTGCTTCTCACATTCCTCCATTTCTCTGAAGGCTAGATAAACTTTAGTATAGAATAGTGGTAACAAAAAA
>JACDJE010000176.1:1459826-1502565 GCA_016647715.1 Pavo muticus | reverse complement strand
AAAAAAAAAAAAAAAAAAAAAAAAAATTAGAACCTATGAAAATAAGACTGGATTTGTTGGTACTTAAGACCTCTCACCCACCTCATTCAGAGGATAAATACAGTCACAATTTCTCTCTGAATGTATTTAAATTGCCAGATGACATCCAGAAAAAAAAAAAAGTCAGTCTATATATGTTTATTTGTATTCAAATATTAATTCCAGCAAAGCTATCAATATGGCTTTAAAGTATTTTCTATTATGTCTTCTGTATTAACATGGTCTGAAAGTATTTTTAGAACGTAACTCTTTCACACATATATCCCCAAACAAAATGCTTTGAGATTTCATCCAGGTACTTTTTTTGGCTGAGATATTAGAGCATATTTTTAGCTTCCATATACTCAGGGCATAATTTTGTTGTCACTGCTACTATTAAAAGCAACTGTTTAAAATGTTATATATCCTTCATAGAAAATGTCCTGACATAAAATAAAGTAGGAGCTAGAAAATACTGAAAAAAGTATCAAGTCAAACATACGTTGTAGCTTTTTCTGAGACTATTAGCTTGACTAATTATATCATGGACAGAATTTGACACTCAGTATTTACTTATTATGAATGCAAGAGCTAAGTGAGTTACATTTTTGAAGGGAGAGACTCATTTATTGTGACAAATGTCAAAGTTGTGGGGTGGGAGGGAGGCAAGAATAAAACAAAAGGAAAAGATGAGACCAGCAGCTAGCTAAATCCTGTACTGAAAGTCTGTCCGCACTAAGAATTTCCTCTTTAGAAATAAATCATGCATAACCTCACATTGCCAAATACCCAGTCAGGAAATCAGGACAACTGCATATAAACAGTCAGAAGACCAACACATCACAAGAAGAGAATTTACTCTGGCACAGTCTCTGATTGATTAGCTGTACTGGAAAGCTATAAAATAAAAGGAAGAGAAGGCCTTGAACTGTTGAGCTTCGATTCTGCATATATAACGCAACAATATATACTGCAGATACCAGAATGTTTTTAATCGCTGAAGGAAGAGCAAGATCCAAAAATAAAGGGAATAAATTTTAGTAAAACAAAAACAGGAGAACACAGTATTAGCAAGAGTTAGATGAGCACTAAAGGAGGAAAAAATTATACAAATTCAACAATAAAAAAAATCCAGTAAGGAGATCAGATTATATACCGAAAAAGCAAAAGATGGCATAATAGCTGACTCAAGATAGCACTGTCACTAGAGCATGGGTTAGAAGCTCACGTCGCAGGTACTCAGTGAAAGCTGCCAGAGGATCCAAGTAGAAGCAAATCTAGCAAATGTAGATAGAAAGAAATGCCATCAAAAACTATGTAAGGATAAGGAACAGATGAATAATCTTGATGGTTCACATTAAGCAGAACTACCACCATTATAATTTAAAGCAAGACACGCAGTTAAAAAGGTGAAGAATGGAAAAGCTAAAGACAGGATGATGCGTCAATAAAGTGTCTCATAGAGCAGCAGTAGAAACGTTGCTTTCAATACATATGAAGCTGTTGCAAACTGTAAGGCAGTCAGATTCCTGGACAAGATCAATGTACATTCCAGTACCCAAGAAACAGTACTGGAAGAAGCACATAGCTACATACCAATCTCATTGATATTGCCTGGAAGCAAGGTCAAGGATTCAAAGATTAAAAAATAAACAGTACCAAAGTGAATTGCTATGACATACATCTAGATGAGGCACAAGGGACATACCTCAGGATGGCAATCAGTCACTTTTGAATATTTTAGTTATCATCACTCTTTTTTGTTGACTTCACTAAGAATTCGATTCAGTGAGAAATGATCTGTTATGGCTAATGATGCTTGAAATGCATTTTCAATACGCTTAGCCAAGGTACTGTATTCAACTTATCATGTTTGCTGTAATAATGGTGAAAATTACTTAAGAGTGGCTTTCAGGAGATAAAGATGCACAGGAAAAGGTTAGTTGTATCATTCTGTCCAGAAATCTAACACAGATGACAGAAGAAAGCATTAAAAAATTTGAATGAAAGTCTGCAGATTTTCACGTTGCTTGCCAGACTGTATGAGGATCCAAAAAACATTCTCAATGTAGCATATGCAGTAGGCGTGCACATTTTTTAAGAATCTCTCTAAAATTAAACCAAAACACTCAAGAAAAGATTCTGTCATTCTAGTGGAGGAGAAAGGACATCAGTGGATTGGAGAATTTTTATATATAGCCTCAGCCACTGATCAAATTAATTCCTATGCAAATCATATTTGAAGGAAATGGAGTAATACAGAACCAAAATACTAATGTATGAAAGACAAAAATAAAAATAAAAAAAATGAATGAAATGAATGGAAAAAAAAAAAGAGCTTTTGAAGACAACAGCTTTGAAAAAAAAAAAAAAGCCACATAGAGAGAGAGTTAGAGGTTGAGAAAAAGGGGAGGTTCAGAAATTGCAGAGATCTGTGCTGGCATAGGCACTCACAGCAAGACAGCTATGGTAGCACAGAAGGTTGCATGGGTTATGTGAGCTTGCTGGTTTGAAGTCCCAGTAACCTAGTGTGAAGAAGCAAATTCATTCCAATTTTCTGCTTATGTCCTCTTTTACGAGTGTGGCTTTTGACTTTACATTTTACCGAACTTCTTTCCTATTAGTTCCCCTATATTGTTAAGCTTTGCATCAACATCAGTTTTAAAGTACAGAGAGTAGTACAGGCCATGAGACAGTAATGATGTTGGGAGATTTCTGAAACTAATCACAATCCTAAAGCTTACCACTCAGCTTCAAATTATTTCACGGTTGCAGGTAGGACTGAATATCAAGCAACTTTCAGATTGCAACATTTTATGATCTTTTAATTTCTTAAGTGTCCCACAAGTTGTCCATGAATGATTAGTTGAACACTTTGTGGATTACTTCATTAGAAAGAATGATTTTACGATGTTTTACATGCTATACACCTCGCTTTTAATGATAAAGCTCAGTTAAATACTTCAAAAACAGCTTCAATCTTTTCAGTGATAGCACTAGATGGCCGTTTTGCCTCACACTTAAGTTTGAGCATTCTGATACAAGAAATTAATCACTTTCCACATAGATATAAATACAGAAGAGGCAGCTTCTGTGTTTAACCATGTCAGAGTACAGGTTACCAACAGAACAACTGCAATGCATGGGTTTAGTTTCAAAGCCACTGAACAAAGTAGGTATGTCTTTGACTATGGATACGTCCCATATAAAAGGATTAATGCAAATATGTGCATTCTTATATTTTAAATTGCTACAACATTTACATAAATTTATGAACATATAGTGGTAAATCTTTCTCCATGACTCACACTTACCCACTGAAGTATTAAATGACATCTAATTCAATTAAATAAGTAGTATTTTAATAGTGTTGTCATGTGAAAAGAGTGGAGAAGTTTGGCAGAAAATAAACCCTCTTGCATTCCAGCTCATTTTCAGATATCAGAAGAGCTGGGGGTGGCTGAGTTTAGATTGAGTGATTTGGTGCTCTGAGTTCCGTTGCATTCAATATATGACCTACCACAGTTAGATTCATAAATAGCACACTGTGTAATTCATCTAAATACATTCAAAGGGGCTTTCACAACCACTCATAAGGAGATTGGGCACACCAGTGAGAACTGCCACAGCTAAATTAATGACTAGCGCAGTTAAATAAAGCAACATTCTTTTGGAATGCTGGTGATAAACACACTGTCTGTAAAACATATGAGTTTAACCAATTATATGAACAATATAGCTAACTACAATCATGTTAAATCATGGAACAGCTCTATACAAATTTCTAAGTTTCCTAGGGAAGCACTCAGTATAACTGAGCATGCAAATCTTACCCAACAGATGTCCCTATAGGGGGTAGCAGGAGGCAGAGGGAATACGGGGAAAGGGAGGAAAGAGAGGCTCAGTTTGACTGATTCCAGCTTGTCTGCAATGGTATCTTCCTGCCATCCCCAATTTTTTTCTCTCTTAAGCCATTTAATACTTTTTCCTACTTTGAGGCAGAGCTTTAGTAATTCTTGTCAAACACACCTTGGTCTTGCAAGGTTTACTTGAAAACATGTTTTTGACAGAAAGCTGGAAAACTGATGGCTCAGGAAAACAAGATAGTTTATCAGTTCCAATAGCATCCTGTCCCTAAAGGATGATCATGGAATTTGGCCATGAGACTTCCACTCTGCTCCACGCTCTATGTTGGTATTCTCTTACGAGTTAGCATACCAGGCCCCCCTCGTGTTTGCTAAATGCTAAGGTCACAAATCCTGCTGCTTAGTGAACTATCACAGACAGGATTATCCGTGCATTCCGCCTTGGAGGCTTTGCCTTCCCTCTAGAGGTGGACATTCCAAAAAGTCATCTCCAGTGAATGTTCCACAAGAGGCAAGTGGGTCCAAAGCAGTTTGCATTTTCTCCATTACACTAGCACTTCCTAAGATTGCTTTTCCTTCATTACATTCAGATTTGTGTTAAGTAATTAGAGCAAGCCCAGTCTCAACTGTACTATGGACATACTGTAAGAATTCATGCTAATTTTTGTATGGACAACTTTCTATTGGAGCACTAATTTGGCTGAGCGCTAGCCATTATTTACACTTAGCAAGGCAACATAAATTATTTATAACCCGGCAAATAAGTTCTAACCTCATTTCCATCAATGTCTGGAACAGCTCCAGTGAAGTAAAATCAGGTAGTCTCTCGTTAATCTGTCACGTAATAAAACTGTATTTTATGCCAGATATTTGCCTATAAACTATACTGAAGTGAACCAACTCTTAGTGTTACAGTTTGTAGTGAATTATATATGTATATCATGAAAATGTATTTCAGCATATCTTTAACAACACGTTTGAAAGGACTCATGTGAGATCACATATACAGGAGGAGTCTCAGGCAGAGCTCTAAAGAACAAACATCAAATGCTATTACGGCCACAGGTGTCAAGAAGAAAATAGAGGTTAACTATTTCTTAACGACCTATTAATATAATATTTTTGTTAGCTCTATGTTCAGGAATGTATTTCAGCAATTACCTAGATTTAACTATGTTAATAACCTCATTAGTGTAAGAACAGGCTCATGGAACGTAGTCATTTTAAACATATACTAGATTTGAGGACAGAGATAAGGAAGTAAGTGAGGAAGTCAGGGTAAATTATGGATGTGCAACACTTCAAAAATAATCTTATCTCTTGAAGCAAGACAATCAACAAGGATAGCAAATCAAATGAGAGGAGTGAATTTCTAGTGGGTCCCGGTTATCTTCTAGGAAGAACAGCTTTTTCAAAGTAGTAACATAGGAAATATCTAAAAGAGATATACAGGCAAAGAGATTTTATACCACAAGCATTTTATACATAATATGGTAAGATTTCTTTCTCCCTCAGATAGAAACAAATGCAATCTGATAATTATTTCACAAGAAAAACACATTATTTAACTATCCTGCAGCAAGCTAATTAGTTAATCTGATAATAAAGCAGGCAATAAGAAGAGCTTTTTCATCTTCTAAGATTAAAATGAGGACATGTGACAAGGCAGGTGTTAGACAAAAAAAAAAAGGAAGCATCAGGATGAAAAACACTTTGTAAGTGAAAAGCAGCAAAAATGAGTAAAGAGGATTATTAAATTTTTAAAATGAAATAAATGTGATAGTAAAAAGCTGTATGAATTGTTCTTTAAGAAAAAAAACCAAAAACTGTTCTTCTAAGCCAGATTTTCTTTTGTCTCCTTTACTGCAACAGTCTGCTTCTGAGAATTCAGAATTTTTATATATTTAAAAAAAATATTCTGAGAAGTACAATGATCCTCACCTTCATGTTTATACAGTTCTACAAAACATCCCGCAAGGATACTACAATCAAAGTATGTATAAGTGGCAGCTGTTAGAATGAAAATAAAAATGCCAACCAACAGTTTTATAGAAATAAAAAAAATTGAAAAGATTCTTCGGGAAGCAGTTATGTTGATAAATTCACAGCACAGGAGGGCACAAGCAACACAAGCTCAAAGCCAGAGACATTTCTGCTCTAGCAGTGTCTGAGTGGAGCTCAACTTGATTATGTCCTTGCAGAACAGAAAGGTAGCAGGACTACAGAAACACGTGTAGTCTTAGGACTCCTCAATAATGTCCAGATAAAGCACAATAACCTCCTTTTTTTCCCCCAAACAGTGATTGTTCACATGCCCATATAGATGACTATTATTAGTATACACCTAAAAATGCCTAGATTACAAAGATGAAGATTTCAAAGGAGGGCAGCAACTGGAAGAATGATGTTTTAGGGACCAGTATCATTGCTAGTATTCTCCACATAGCAGAGGTCTCAGAAAAGGTGTGTACAAAACTTCAAACGGATTTTGAGAATAGAGACATTTATCAGAGATGCTCTGATGTTGCCTATGTTTTCCCAAAGGATGTTGAGGTCACTGATGCAGTTCGACCTTTTTAGTCCTTCTATTCAGTGCAATAGCCTGAGTCTAGTTAAATTATGGGTCTAGCACCATCGAAACAAATAAGTTAAGCTTCTCCCAAAATGGTTTTATCCTATACACCTGGAAAAAGAAAGCACTTCTACTACATAAATTGATTGATTGATATTTACTTTTTTAAAACTCAGACTGCTTATGGTTTAGAGATACAGTGAGCAGAAGAGTTCTTTTCCTTGAACACAATTCAGTGATAATTTGATAAATGAACTGGAGATATGTCCAAAGAAGGAAAAAAAACAAGGAGGCACATTTTGCTTGAATCTATAGCTCACCTAGTAAAGGCAACAGCCAACAAGAAGCCAACTTCATCTCGTCATCAAGGAAAAAGAAGAGGACCATGTCTCAACTACTTTCTCATTAGAGACTTCAGCACCAGGCTGCAATTCCATTAGGACTAAAATGTTTTACTGAACACTGAAAGAGCTGTAGCTGTTGACTGAACAGCATAGAAAACCAATAAACCTGTCTTCCCAGAAGTTTCATCTCATTTCTTATCAACTTCTCAGACATAAGCAAAAATATGAATTTTGCCCACAAAAACAATCATGTTTATCATTCTGCCTTAGGCAAAAATGAGATTTCTAATGGCTTGGGCTTTCCATTTTCTCTCAGCAATTGTTTAGAACATCTCAACAAAATTGTTTATTTGCCATCTAGAGGGACCTTGACAAACTCAAAAGGTGGGCCTGAGTGAACCTAATGAAGTTCAACATAATAAAGTGCAAGGTTTTGCACTTGGGTCAAAGTAATCCCAGATACATATGCAGACTGGGAGAAGATCTCCTTGACAGTAGCCATGCAGAGAAGGACCTGGGGTTCCTGGTGGATGAAAAATTGAACGTGAGACAGCAATGTGCTTTTGCAACTTGGAAGGCCAATGGTATCCTGGGCTCCATCAGAAGAGGGGTGGCCAGCAGGGACAGGGAAGTGATTGTCCCTCTCTACTCTGCCCTCGTGAGGCCTCACCTTGAGTACTGTATCCAGGTCTGGGGCCCACAGTACAAGAAAGATGTGGAGCTGTTGGAGAAGGTCCAGAGGAGGGCCACAAAGATGATCAGAGGGCTGGAGCACCTCCCCTAGGAAGATGGACTGAGGGAGCTGGGCTTGCTCAGCCTGGAGAAGAGACATCCGCAAAGGAATCTCATTACAGCCTTCCAGTATTTAAAAGGGGATTATAAACAGGAGGAGAATCAACTTTTTATCAGGGTAGACAGTGATAGGACAAGGGGGAATGGTTTCAAGCTCAAGGAGGGAAAGTTTAGACTGAATGTCAGGGGGAAGTTCTCTTCAGAGAGAGTGATGAGGTGCTAGAACAGGCTGCGGATGCTCTGTCGCTGGAGATATCCAAGACCAGGCTGGATGGGACCCTGGGCAACCTGGTCTGGTACCAGATCTGGAGGTTGGTGGCCCTGCCTGTGGCAGAGGGGTTGGAAATTGATTATCCTTAGGGTCCCTTCCAACCCAAGCTATTCTATGATTCTATGTTGGTATAGCCTAATTACTACTTAGGTGCTCAAAACCTAAATTTAAATCCCTAGTCCTCACAAGTTTGCATTGGCACAGCTTCTCCAGGTAACAAACTCCCACTGAGTACTAGGCCTGGAATAAGTCAGTGTATTCTTTGTTCCACCCCCAATCTTAGTTTTTTCAGCTGATAATATTTTGCAAAATCAGGATGAATTCCTACATAAATCTATCTCTGTATGCACAGGCATTTTTTAGTGGTGTGAACAACAAAATCATGAACATTTGACTTTCAAAGGCTGGTTTTCTTCTATTCTGCTGATTTAAGTACTATGAAAAGCTATAGATGGCTAATTTTTTGCACAAGAGATCACAATCTGAACACTTAAGGACAGCAGACATTTTATTCCTGTGCTCCAGATGCTGTGGCTCTTTAAGCCAGAGTGTGGGGTATGCACAGGATGAATCTGTATGTTCTTGCTGGTTTCCATGGGAACCAAAAATAGAAGAACGTCTATAACTCAGTGAGGAAAATAACCTATACCTATCCATTTATCTATGTACAGATATACAGGCATGCATATGCATATTTAGTCTGTGTTTACAGATTGTAGTCATGGTGAAGTTGCAGATTTCCTATCCTCTCTCTTCCTACGTATACATATTCAGATATTAAACCTAAGACTGATTCAATCTTTGTTATGCATATAAATAACCCAGAGTGCAGTTACCTGTTAAGAGACATGGAACTTCTGTAAATAGCCTGCCACAGATTGTTCCCAAAGTTAAATTTTGTTCTTCAGATGAAAGGATAGTATAAGCCCTAGCTCCTCCCTATCTGTTAGGCCAATTACTTGAACTTTAAAGGGCCTCAAGCCTTTCAGTGCCCTCTGTCTACAAAGTTCAATGCTCATAAACTACAGTGGATAGAAAACATCTTTGTTTTCTTTTTCATAGTATTAATACTAAAACAAATTTCAGAGTAGAAAAGATTTTTGCGAATCTATTTTTAACAAAAACCTTATTCCTGTAGTGGAGCATTTTGCTGCTCAATCTACTATTTTTAATCAAAACAGTCTTAACTGCATTCACTAATATTTATGTACAATCTGTTCAGCACTGAAAATAAAGCACTGTAGTTGTCTTGGGAGACAAATACTCCAAAATCTGCCATAGAATTAATGCACAACTTTGTGCAAGCTGTTTACCTGTATGTCCTCTGTTTCAGAGCTTTAAATAGAGCTAATGGTCACTCTCAGATGTGTTGGAAGGGCTTCATTAACCTTTACGTAAAGCGCTCCAACATCTTGTATAAACAAGCTATATTCTTGAATATACACACAATTCTCAATATAAAAGCAGAAAATGTGCAGTATAGACACAAGACAGTCTGTGTTCTGAATGTTTATTCTCTAAAGTAATCACGCACCAGGAAAGTGCACTCCACTGAGGATCAAAGCCTTCCAAAAAGAAGGTGACTATTTGGAAAAGGCAACTCAGATCCTCTGGCTATCACAGCACATATGAATAATATGCTGACCTCAGATTGCTTATTTTACTCTCATAAGACAAAACAACAAGAACAACAAAGAGAAGGGGAAGGAAGATATAAAGCAATGAAAGCAGTATGGTGCAAATATGCTATAACTTCTAGAATTGCTGGCAAAATACTCCAAGTTCACAGAGTTTGACAGAAAATCAGTATGTATTTTAGCAGGTCAGTGAAGTGGGTGAGGCTGCAAGCTGCCAACAATTCATGGTTAGAAAAGATCAGAATACACATGTTTAAAAAAAATATCATAGCGAGTTCTCTCCTGTTTCTTGAGCCGGTAGATATTTCAAGCCCTGGGGTCCCTCAGGGGCCTGCTTCTTTAATAAATCTTATAAAAGCTGAGCCACAGAGGTGACCCAAGCTCCTCAGACACTACCAACTGCACACTGAAAATAAGATTTTAACAGAAGAAAAGCAATGATATGTCAGACAAAGGTCACAACAATGAGTAGTCTTCCTCCAAGAGTGGCAATGTACGCTCTTAAGGTAAAACTCTAACCCTTCTGAAGTGGAAACCTTCTACCTCCCAGCTAATTTTGGCCTAGGGACTTACTGACTTGGATGAAGTTCCAATAAATTTAGCAGTTCTTGACAGGGACTGCTTTCTTTAACTCATTTCTTGAACTAATCCAAACTTACAGCATCCATAGCAACTTTTTCTGGGGCATTGCACAGCTCATTTACTTTCTGCACGGGGAACCCTGCCTTCCTCTTTGTTTTCAAACTGGCTCTTATTACTATCACTTGATTAACTTCATTCTTGTATGGAAATAGTGTGAAGAACTGATCTCTGTTTACACTCTGTCCCACATAATTATTTTTATCTATAAATAGTAGAGAAGTACTAGTTTCATAGCAATGAATGTTTCATTGATGGTACCATGAATTTATACCCCCATTCCCTCTCCCACACAGAATTAAGAAGTGTGAAGAAGCAGGAAGATAGAAGGAAAAAATGTCACGCCAACAGTGAAGTAACATTTATTCCAGTTGATGACTTGGCTTCTGCCTATTAAACAAAGGAAGATGCATTGTTTTTATCTCCCTGAAATACTAAACATTTCCAGACATAGCTCGTGAAAAAAAGAGAGTATGTCAAGGTACGGTGTACCAAGAGGGACTACACAATTCTCAGTAAGGACAGGAACAGGGCTGTAAGTCAAAGCACTACTGGATTTCAGTAGAATGAGTACTATCCAAGTGCTAGCAGAGAAGAGAGTAAGCCATCTGTAACCAGCAAGTGAAAGTAGCCTCTTGAGCGACAGATCTGTAAAACACATTTGAAAGGAAGAAAAACAGTATCAAGATCCAGTGTTTCTGAAGAAGAAGAGGAGAAAGTTGTAAGTGCATTCAGAGAATTCTCCAGTATCGCTGGAAAAAGGAAATGAATAGGAATTTTCTTGAAGCCTTTGAGTAATCACTAAAAAAAAAAAATAATGGAGCAAAGAAATGGTTTTACAAGATGCATCTGGCAGGTAGCACAACGTGCTGGTCCCAAGGATACAAAAGTTTTCTCTTGAACTAAAGAAATCTCCCAATGACATCTGAAGAGCAAAGGGGAATGAGAGCTTCTAAAAACCTTTTTTCTTAACCCAAACAGATCAGGACTCCATTTTCTCACCTATCCTAACAACTGGATCTCAGGGCCTGGCATACAAAAACACCCAGGTTCTTCTCCATGTGACATCTGGGAATGAGCATCAAACTTGCACTCGCAGTTTGTTAGCCCTTCTTTCACCTTCAGTGTAGTTCAGCACTATTAGATGCTCCTTGCTACCTTGTCTTGACTGCCTCTGCTCTTCTTGACTGCCTCTGCTCATCACTCCAGATACTACAGTTTTCAAGTCCTCTACCTTTTCGGCAGAAACGATGGTGACAAGCATTCATCTACAAAATTTCTCAGTCAGGAATCATTAGAAATCCCTAAATCTGGCAGATTAAAACAAACAACACTGAAAACACTTCCTCTCTTAAATTATAATGCCTTTCTACAATAGTATGAATCAAAATTCAAATTGCCACATGGCTAGGTTACAAACAGACTAACTACATCATTAATACTCTCAAGCTTTTGAAGTTCAGCTTTAATCATCTGGATTTCAGGAAAACATTCAAAAACGGATGAGAACAGGAAAGCTTGGAAAGAAAACTTAAGGACAGAAAACTGATTGGTAGGTAAATGCTCTTCTAATAGAGTAGGTATTTCCGGAGAGAGACTAAATGCTATTGCACTACTGGCAATTAACTTACAAAAGATACAAAAGAAACTCTCTGGTGGTCCTGTTGAGCACAAAAGAAAGTAAAGGAAGAACTGAAATACAGAACTCTATGACGCTCAGTACCCCATTAATATTTCAGGTGATCACTTCTTCACCCTAACTATTGAAATAGCTGTAAACCACTTATATGTTTATTTCTTCAAGATAACTTATCTGGAAGTTTACAATACCTGTACTAGTAATTTAGAAATTCTAACTTAAACTGGATATAAGCTTTCTCCCTACATTTATATAAAGCTGGGTGGAATACAATGTCTATGAAGGCAGACAATTAATGAAACAGAAGTTTCTTGAAAAAGAAACTGTGTAAGCAAATACATATTTCCTCTGCCATAGAAGGAAAATCTCACATTCTTACCGATTTTACAAATCATAGAATCATAGAATGGCCTGGGTTGAAAAGGACCACAATGATCATCTAGTTTCAACCCCCCTGCTATGTGCAGGGTTGCTAGTGTGCAGAAATAGGACAAGTCTTTCACACATCTCTTACAGATTTTGAAAAAGAGGATAATGGTATCATAAAGAAATTACAAAACACTGTTTCTGACAAGAAGCCTTGCTTTGATTTCATAATAACAACTGAAGCTATGAAAGAAGTTTGCATAAATGATTAACGTACTGGTTCTAAGTTGTTAAGATAAATTTTTTTTTTTCCCCCTCTATTCATGCCTGGGACAAGTCCTTTTCTTAGCTCTGTAGAGTTAATTTTCAGTTGTCCATCTTATTGCTTTACTTTCATCGAGAAAAATATGAAAATGTCTCAAGCTACCACAGAAAGGTTCACTTAAAACAAATGAGGAAGTACTTTCTCCTTACCAATCTTACTTTCAGTACAGTAAAGCATCACCCCTTCCAATCGCTTTTCTCTCCCTCATTCTCAGTGCCCACATTACTATGTATCAGCCTGGGAAAATTTTAGCAGTTATTACACGTAACGAAACAATATAAATTGTAATAAATGCCTATCTTAAGAAGGGTTTACTTTATTTATGTAATTAAAACCCAATACAAATAAGGAGTTACTATGGAACATGCATTCATTTTTGAGCTGTGAACATCAGCTTTATTGAGCTAAAATATGAAAAGCAAATCATATTGTGACTATAATATTATCTAAGATAATTCTGGCTAGCCTTTAAGGCTCTTAATTAAGTAGCAGTTTTGGAAACATTAACTTTTCCAACTACCTTTACATAAATATCAACCAGAAAATAAAAATCCCACAAAACTTGAAGTTGGTTAAGTAAAGACACAATAAGACAAAGTCTAGGTGATTGCTCAGTACCTATACTATTTGTCCGTATGTGACTAGAGAGATACTGGACAGATCATTTCACAAACCATCAAGATGTGGAGGAGAATGGAAAGCAGCGTACCTGTAACTTTCAGCAAAGCAATAGCTTCCACAGCAGAAAGAATTATATCAGAGTAAATACAGTATTACTTAAATACAATTCTGACTTACGAATTAAATCCACACAACTTGCAGTGTCTGAATACTATGCCGATCAACTATTTTAATGGAGTTTTACCCATCCTTCTCAACATTGCAGGTGATCATCTACAAGCCTAGGCCTCGTGTGTAAGGGAAAAAACAGGTGGCACACACTGGGCACAGTAAAAAAAATTAAGTCCTAATTAGTACTGCAGCATATTGCGCTAAGCTACTGGTTCCATCCAGCCTCTGTTATACAGCCTTGGACTTCAGTCGAGTACCAATGATCTGTAACAAGGGTGCACATTGTGCCAACAGATACCACTCAGAGACATAGTTTTAGTGATGAAAGCTGTATTCAGGTAAGTACCAATGTTTCTCCAATAGACTAGAGCTTTCAGGGAGCTAAATTAGGACAACTTAAGGGGCTATTTTCTGCAGAGCTGTAGAGAAGTGACTAGTGCTACACTAATATTAGGCTCATTTACAGGACAGTCTTTCTTTCAAGAAGTAAAAATGTATGGTTCTAGCCCCAAATGGCAAAGACAGAAGAAACCACATTGAAGAAAACTACAGTCACATACATTTGTTTCCAAGTACGCATGTCCTATGTAGGCATGCAACATTCCAAATTCCCTCCTTATGGTGTTTCTGCTCAGTGCATTAGTAAGAGAGTTGCACATGGGCTCACACTATGCTTAACGTAGGAGATGGCAAGGTTCTTTGCTATCCCTTGCCAGGTGGTGGCAGTTACTAAAGCTAGAGCTATAGGTTTCTGCTAGCCCTGTTGGTCAGGTGCATAATGAGGAATGATATGCCTGACATAGAAATATCAGCAAACATCTTTACAGTAAGCACAGCAACAAAACTGTTTTTACTGCTCTGATTACATTTTCTTTAATCAGGAATAACCCTGAAAGGAAATGTTGTCCTGTATTTCACTAATTGTTTCAAAGATATCCTCATAAAAGTTCAAACCATTTTTAAGCTACTCCACATTCTTGCAGCATCAGTATTTATGTCATTTTATTTCTGGTTCTCTTACCTTGTTTCCCATAGGCTCACACTTGCATTTCCAGGCCCCGGTACAGAATACCTGTACTTGCAACAGTGGTAGTTACTTCTTCCTTTTTATCATTGTGAGTGACTTCTTCCACAATCAGTCCAAGCACCACTTACTGCACTGTGCTCACAGCTCTCCACCCTGCTCTATACTGGCCTTTGTTGCACTAGGAGAACATCTGCAGTTGAAGGACTCATAAGATGTGGAGCGCAACCCATAGTATTTGGTGGAGGTCCGGATTCTTCCATGAAGAGATCAGGAATACCACAAAGACCAAAATCTGAGGAAGCAAAACCATAAAGCCTGAAAGGATCCACAGGCCTGGATTCTGGAGGCAATATAGACATCCCTTAGAAGAATAGCATAAAGTCTTTAAACTTCAAGGATGAGCTTTTCCTGATCCTCTTTCTCCTCTCTGAATCAAGTGTGATTTGTTCGTGCCTCTTCTAACACAGTTTCCGTAAAAGTTCTCCTGGACAGCCCCCTCTCCCTACTACTCAGTAAGGCTATGTGTGTTATACAGCTAGTTCTCTTGGCTCTTAGACACAGGTGAGTGATAATAAGGCCACATTAGACTTTGGCGGGAGGGAGATTGCCTGTTCTTTCACAGGTGCCTTCAGGCTCGGCTGCTACCCATGGCAGTAACTCAGGTGTTGCAGCTACTCTGCGCTACACAGAAAATTATTATCTCAAACACTACTATGTATCAGCTGTAAGCTACTGGCTTCCTAAAGGTCAGTATTTAAAAAACAATACAATAGCAATGCCAGGTTGTTGTGATTTTGTTTCTAAACTAATTTATAACATACAAAAATTTGATACAAAACAACTGCAAGACAAGTTACTTGTTTGTGTTTATAGTTGAAATGAAGGGACTTCTGTTTACCACAGGTAGGCAGGTCTGGAAAGAACTACTTTCCTTGCTTCTCAGCCTAGCTTGCTTTCTAGAGACAGGCAGGTACTTGCTGGGATAAACTGGAGCAGCTTCAGTGGAGCCAGACTATTTTTACAGGTAGAGGATATGTCTCACAAGATTCTCTGAAGAAACCTTTAACTGTCTCTTCAGTTCATCTACTGATAACTCCTTGAAAGAATACACTGTCATGTACTACAACTCTCATATTGTAGAGTTACAAATGAATATTGAAAAAGCTATCACTTATTCACCGAGAAACCGCAGTACAACAACTTTTACTAGGGAAAAAGAAAAATGTCAGCCAGAATAAAAAGTGCCATGTAGTGATGTGTTCTTACTACAGCTTTGTTTTTATACACTATGACATTAAATTGCATAGATCCCACTTAATACCCAGACTGTAGGACTGTAGGTATAGTAGTTTCTGAAGCATTACAGTATGATCTACTCTAGCTACAGCAAATGAATAACCATTTCAATTTCACAGCAGATTATGTTGTGTATCTACTAAAACAACTTGTCTTTTTATTGTTGCTTCTAATAACTCAATAAAAAACCTGCACAATTTATGATTTAGATGCTCTATTACAGTGATCAAGCTCTATGATTCTCAGTCTCAAACTATACTGTACCAGTACAGTTTCTACAGCTTAATGAAATTTTACTGAGTACAATCCAGTTCATATTCAAACCTTCAATTGCTATGACTAGTTTCACACATGAAATCTTAATGCCAAAAAATGGATTGCCAGACATTTAGCTTGGCCTTCCTCACAAGTAATCTACACAATTTCATTTAATATTCCTGCATCAAAACTGTAATTTCCAGTTGAGCTCTCTGTCACAACTGACAAACCCTCCACTCTGATTGGAGGGTAAGTCATTTGGAGGGCCTGAAAGGGTCTTCTGAAAAAGCAATCTTAATCACCAAAGATTCTTGCTAACTCCTGTCCAGCCCACACATTTCCAACCTTTGAAATCCAAATTGCTCACATTATTTATTCTTCTCTCAAACTGCTCATCACCGGTTCTGTCAATTCTTTATTATATATATATATCAAACATCTAAACTATTATAGTTATGAGTATTATCTGGATAAATTTCACATATACTAGCACATACTGGTTCCCGTCTTGTTAGTTCTCCCAGATACTTGTGAAGAGCATTTTAGATGTGAAATATTTCTGTGATACATCTTGATACATGAACATCACCAATTCTAGACAGAATGGGAGCATTAAATAAATCAGCTAGCTTTCATCCAGCTAACCTTATCTTGCAGTCAGCATTTGTCTGAGTGGGGTCACTGCAAAGGCTGTGATGAGGTCTCTATTGTTCAAGAATGAAGCAACATGTAAACTTGCAATTCTTTCATATATTATTTTCTTTTGTAAGGAGTAATTTTATGTTGTTCTGACATTGTCACTGGAGATGAGCTAGCAGCACTCCAAAATGAAATGGACAAGCAGGTCACAGCTCTTCAAGCTGTTATTCCAGATTTAGAATTCTCTGTCTCATCCACAATTTCTTCAAGTCTCTTTCTAACCCAAAGCCATGAAGAATTTACTTTGAAAAAGCAAATCAAAACTGAGCATATGTGCGCAGCGCAGAAAGGTCAGGCTAGTACTGATGAGTACATCTGCACAGAACAGTATTAACATGTTGGCAATGTACTGCATCTCTGCTCACAGGTCCTGCATCTCATGAGGGCTTACTAACTATAGTGCAACACTAGCTTGAAGTACTCTGCAGCATGTATCCCAGTGATCTTGAATGCCAGCACAATCAGATCAAATCCCTGTTTGCCACAAATTCAAATTTGTAAGTTCGCTAGCATCACCTTTACTAAAATAGTTCTTTATGAAAGAGACGTAACTACATGAAATTCGTTTGCTACACTGGAAGGATTAACTCATTAGGGGAGGGTCAGAGTACATAATAAAAAAAATTATTTGAAATTCAATATTTGTTGGTTTTTTTTTCAAGCCAAATATGCATGATCTGGCCAATACCAGAGAAGAATAACAAGAATTCCCACAGTAACTAAAAACTCTTACTGTTTTTAAATTGTTGACATTGAAAACTTTTTTGTGTGTGTGTAATTCTTGCTGACTATCTATCCTTCCTTTTAGCAATAATTTTCCATTTTGCTTTGATATATTTGAGTGCTAGGGATCTCCTAGAATGGAATGAAAAAGCATACTTTATCTGAACTTCGTTTATGTACGTGTAGATAATGTCAGTAGCTTGGACAGCAGGCATGCAAGGCAAGAATAAAAGATTCCTAAGTATTTAGATATTTCATGTTGTCCTTCCCTGATGAATGTTCTGATCTAAAGAAGTTTGGATTAAATTGTCCTATTTATCAAAGTAATTATGAACGACCTTCAATATGTAGCATTAATAATGATTTACTAACACCTCCGTCATCAAAATATAGTTTTTTATTATTAATTAACACTTGAGACAAAGTTGGGTTTTATGTCTTATCTTTGCATTCTCTATTAACAGTCAGTTTCCTCACAGCATGATTTTTGGTGTGAGTCTAACCAAAACTAAGTTTAAGGTACTCATCTATCTGGTATGTTCTGCAATTGTTTTCAACCCAACATTCTATGTGTTGTCCAACAGTACCTGTGAATAATTCAGGGTAATCTACTTGTGCTACAAGTAGTATGTACAGTGATACATAACTAAGCCAAGACATTCTTATTTACAGCAGAAAGCTTTTAAGGACTTTCACCTCCACTTCTGAGACTTAAAAGCATATTATACAACTGAAGACTCACCCAAACAGTGAGAATTGACCCAAAAAGTTACATAGATGATAATGGAGATTGATGCCTGGCTGCTACAGTGGCCATGGGGTTCCCTATACACTTTTAAAATTCTTATGTAACTATTCTACATGAAATTTACGTTCTTTGAGGATGTTAGCAATGATACCATACTGCATCATACTAGTCATAGTCTGAGTACCATCTCCTGCAAATCTTTCCCCAGTATTGCCTGTAGCAATAGATGATAGGATTAGACTACCCCTAGGCAAAATGCAGTACGAAAATTATGTAGGCCCTTGAACTCAGATTATTCCTACAGCACTCATACTCCGCTGGGATTAAAGGAGAGCTCTTAAATATATTTGTTTGTCTCTCATGAAATACACACCCTCCTCTGTATCCTCTACTTTGAAAACTCCATCTGCTAGCCACACACCCTCACACACTAAATCCTCAGAGATAGCTTGGAAAATGGAACACTGAGTGACATATGGAAGTGTGTTTTTAGTACAACATCTGTGTAGGAGCACATTCCCATATACCTCACCAGCATCCAATCTAGCTTTGGCAGGGCCTATATATTACCACTGGTACCTAACATTTTTTCTGCTGTGGAGAACTACACAAAGTTGAGTTATTCCTCTACAAGTCTTACCAGCAGCACAGTTCTGTATAAATTTGTGTTACACAGTAATGGAAAGTTTATACTGGAAGTGTAGCATCTTCACCACTCTTATAAAGTTAACATTATGACCCTGCACTTTCACCTTGCTTTTCAGGCTTTTTTCCTGCATAAATAAATCTTGATTAAAAAATCATATTAAAAATAATTTACTGACTTAATCTTCAGATTACTTTTACAAAACGTTAAGTTGCTTACGTCTATCTCTCTCTAGCCTGAAGTGTAAGTCTTTCTCATAGTATTTTCTGCAGTAACAAGATGTTCAGTCTGTTAGTCAATACTAAGATCATTTTGTAAATTAATTTTGCGAGACATGTGCTTTCTCACCTCGATTGCCTCAGAAAAGTCTTTAGCTATGTTGAACAGAGGTTTATAACTCCTCAGGAAGACTTTTCCTTTTTGCTTCTGGTTACTAAATAGTGCTGAAGTTCATTTCTATTTGATCAAACAGAGTTCCTCAATTCCATGTCTTTTTCCCTGTGGAAACAGCATCTAGTTGACTTCTGTTTTATTCTGAAGACCCAGAATACTCAAGTCTTCAGAGGAAAGGGTGTTTTGAAATGGCAGTTTTCGGAAAGGCTATTGAGAATATCACAGGTTTCTTCAACAATTTATTAAAAGAGTTGGGTAACCACTTAACATAGAGAATTTCTTTTTCTTTTTTTTTTCCCCCACTAACAGTATCTGATTACAGTAACAACAGTAACTAAGAGCTAAAGAAAATGCAATTGTTGATAGCATTCCTAAAAAGCTACAACCAAAAATGCAACTTCCTTGCAATGGAAAGTTACAATCCAACAAGTCAATGTCAGGAAATAATTGTTGTACATCAGTATTCATGTGGCAGGTATGAATGTGCATTCTGGAAGTACTTCAAGAAATAATTAGCAACTTCACAGAAATCCTGACAATAAAACAGTAATACCAACCTTTTTGTAGGCAAATATCTTACAAAACATGATTCCGTACTGTTTTCAGGTCATATTGAGTAAAAAATTAAACAAATTGACTTCGTACTGGCTTTGCTTGGTGAAGAGATCATAGAATCATAGAATGGCCTGGGTTGAAAAGGACCACAATGATCATCTAGTTTCAACCCCCCTGCTATGTGCAGGGTCGCCAACCACTAGACCAGGCTGCCCAGAGCCAAATCCACTTTGTTGGCTTAGATACACAGAAAATCACATGAATATACCCATCTGTTTCTGTCCTTAATATGCTTCATCCTCCCCTCTGACATACACCATAACATTGGTAGCAAAGATAGGCATCACAAAATACTCAGTTGATATGAAGAATCTGAGATTACAATCTTAAACACTGCTGAGAGAAAAGAAGATACTGCTATCACCAAAACAGTGAAGCAGATGCAAGCCTTGTTTTCCCCTACTTATCTAATGTAGCCCTGGTCTTTTCTTTTTGTCCTGTTAATTCAGACTATATCTGCTGGATGAAGGATGGTATACTATTTATCGCTGCAGTCCTTAGCTCAATATGGGATAGGAGCTGAATAAACTGCATTATTACTTGGTAGTGGGAAGCACATTCTCAAGAGTATATTATCAGTTTTTCACTATGTAAGTTCAATAACCTCAAATAAGCAATAAATCTACACAAGACCCTTACAAAAGTATCACATGCCATAGCTTTAAGCATCTGGGACAACAGCCATTAAATACGAAAAGTAAACCACTAAATATGAAAAATTAACTGTACCATAAAATGGATGGAAAAGAGCAATGATTTCTACTTTCTGCTCATTCCTATTAAAAATGAGCTTTCAAAGATCTCAGCATGGCTCTTGAAAAGTCCATAAATTGTAGATATAATAATGATGATGATGAAAATACTGAAAGAAACAGACATATTGTGCGTTAGGACAGCCAAACCAAAAAGAAGAGCTAGAGAAAGTGTATGCAGGACCCAGATAATACTGACATCAAAGGGCCAGTGAGTAGAGGCAGAACATGTAATGTACAGAGACTCCTCCCAGGACAAATCATATTGTGTGACCTACTCAAACTTCACAGAACCATCTTGGAAGTACTGTATTTGGGTTGAAAAATGCAACATGGATATGGCTGCTAAAACTTTTCATGGATAGTCTCAATTGAAGGGACTACAGCTGCATTAAAATAGTTTTTTAAAAATACTGCACCTCCATTTCTATATCTGTGAATTTTGAGAACAGTAATTATCTCCAGAAAACAAGTTAATAAATAGCAAAATGTGTGACAACTCTTATCATGAGATCTAGCTAAGACACCCTCAAACCTGTATGTTTGTGGAAAAAGTTAAGAATTTTTTTTGAAAAAGCAATTAGTACAAGCAAGAATTCATACTTAGTATTACCATTAGACTGTATCTGTGATCCTGTATCCCAAACCTGTATGAATATTCAGCAACCAAACTGAAAGATAAATAGCAAATCAACAACATATAGCAAAGTACCAGAACATAAATAAATCACTCAAAAATTAAGCACTCAGAACAGCAAAACAAATAAACAAGGCTGTTCTAGTAGAAAAGTTTCTGTTTGCATACAGAGAAGAACAGGTGAGAGATGTGGAGGCCAGGAGCAGCCTTGGGCAGGGTGGCTACAAAATGGTAGACTTCTCTATTCTTGGTGAAGTCAGGAGCAGGGCCAGCAAAATTGCTATGTTGGACTTCCGTAGGGCAGACTTTGAACTGTTCAGGACACTGGCAGGGAGGGTCTCTTGAGGTTCAGTCCTGAAGGGCAAAGGGATCCAGGAAGGCTGGACACTCCTCAGGAAGGAAGTCTTAAAGGCACAGGAGCAGGCTGTCCCCCTGTGCCATAAGAGGAGGCAGTGGGAAAGAAGACCGGGATGAACAAGGAACTTCTTTTCAGGCTCCAAGAGAAAAAGAGGGTCTACCTCCAGGAGAAGAAGGGACAGGAAACTTGGGGGAGAGTACAGAGAAGTTGTTAGGATACGCAGGGACAAAATTAAAAAGGCAAAAGCCAAGCTTGAATTCAATCTGGCCACTGTAGTAAAAGAGCAAAAATCTTTTTTACATACATATTAACAGTAAGAGAAGGTGAGCACAACCACTGATGATAAGGAAAAGGCTGAGGTTCTCAATGCCTTCTTTACCTCTGTCTTTAAAAGTCAGACCAATTATTCTCTGGGTTCTCCACCCCCTGGCCTGGAAATCTCAGATGGGGAGCAGAATAAACCCCCCAAAATTCAGGTGGAAACAGTTAGAGACCTGCTTCCTACTCTACCTGGACTGTCATGAGTCCATAGGGAACGATGGGATCCACTCAAGGGTGCTGAGGGAGCTGGCAGACTTGATTGCTAAGCTGTTTTCCACTGTCTATCAGCGTTCCTGGTCAACCAGAGAGGTCCCAGAGCTTTGGAGGGTTGCCAACATGACTCTCATCTACAAGAGTGGTCATAAGGATGATCCAGGGAACTACAGGCCTGTCAGCCTGACCTCGATGGCAGGAAAGGTTATGGATAAGATCATCTTGAGTGAGATCACACAGCATGTGTGAGACAACTAGGGGATCAGGCCCAGCCAGCATGGTTCACAAAAGGCAGGCCCTGGTTGACCAACTTGCTTTCCTTCTATGACTGAGTGGCCCATCAGGTGGACGGGCTGTTGACAAAGTCAACCTAGACTTCAGCCAAGCCTTCAACACTATCTCCACAGTATTCACCAGGTGGCTGCCCATGGCTTTAACAGGTACACTCTTTGCTGGGTAGAGAACTTGCTGAAGGGCTGGGCCCAGTGAGTGGTGGTGAATGGAGTTAAATCCTGCTGATCACAAGTGGTGCTCCCCAGAGGTCAGTACTGGGGTCCATCCTGTTTTATATCTTTACTGATGATCTGGATGAGGGGATGAAGTGCACTCTCACTAAGTTTGCAGATGACTCCAAATTGGAAGGAAGTGTCAATCTGCCTGGGGGTAGGAAGGCCATACAGAGTGATCTGAACAGGATAGCTGGACTGAGGCCAATGGGATGAATTTCAACAAGACCAAGTGCTGGGTCCTGCACTTTGGTCACAACAATACCAGATAATGCTACAGGCTTGGGGCACAGCAGCTGGAAGACTGTGTGGAGGAAATGGACCTGATGGTGTTGGTCAACACTTGGCTAAACATGAGCCAGCAGTGTGCCTATGTACCCAAGAAGGCTAACAGCATGCTGGCTTGCAACAGAAATAATGCAGACAGCAGGAGCAGGGATGTGATCATCCCCTTGTATTCAGCCCTGGTGAGGCCACACCTTGAGTGCTGTGTTCAGTTTTGGGCCCCTCACTACAAGAAAGATATCAAGGCCCTGGAGTGCACCCAAAGAACTGTAACAAACCTGGTGAGGGGTCTGAAGCACAAGTCTTATGAGGAGTGGCTGAGGGAACTCAGGTGATTTAGTCTGGAGAAGGCTCAGGGGAGACTTTACAGCTCTCTATAACTCCCTGAAAGAAGGCTGTGGTGAGGTGGGGGTTGGCCTCTTCTCCTGCATTAACTAGCAATAGGATGAGAGGGAATGGACACAAGTTGCACCAGGGGAGATTCAGGCTGGATATTGGGAAAAATTTCTTCTCCAAAAGAGTAGTCAGGCACTGGAATGGGCTGCCCAGAGAGGTGGTGGAGTCACCGTCCCTGGAGGTGTTGAAGAAACGTTTAGATGTTATACTAAGGGACACTAATGGTTTAGGGGGCAAATATTGGTGGTAGGTGGATGACTGGACTAGTTAATCTTGGAGGTCGTTTCCAACCTTGGTGATTCTATGAGTAAAGCTATACTAGATAGCTTCTGCAGTACACAACCTAAAGCAGTCTGAAATACTGAAAGCAAGCCTATTTATCATTCTGCATTCAGAATTCTACTTACATTTAAACATCAGTCCCTTCAACTGATATTTTTTTCAATTCATAGTTGCATCAGTAGCACAATTTGGAGTTCTATCAATCAGAATTTAAAAGCATGTTTTTAGCTTTATTTCTGTCTGAATTTTGATTTGATTTTGAAAAAAATAAACTAGGGGCTTCTTTAAGTGAAATCTCTAATCTTAAAAAAAATAGCTTCTCTAAAAGTTGATGTAAAGTCACAGAATCACAGAATCACTAAGGTTGGAAAGGACCTATAAGATCATCTAGTCCAACCATCCACCTATCACCAATGGTTCTCGCTAAACCATATCCCTCATCACAACATCCAAACGTTCCTTGAACACCTCCAGGGTCGGTGACTCCACCACCTCCCTGGGCAGCCCATTCCAGTGCCTGACCACTCTTTCAGAGAAGTAGTATTTCCTAATATCCAGCCTGAATCTTCCCTGGCACAGCTTGAAACCATTCCCTCTAGTCCTATCACCAGTTACACGAGAGAAGAGGCCGACCCCCAGCTCACTACAACCTCCCTTCAGGTAGTTATAGAGAGCAATAAGGTCTCCCCTGAGCCTCCTCTTCTCCAGACTGAACAATCCCAGCTCCCTCAGCCGCTCCTCATAAGGCCTGTGCTCCAGACCCCTCACCAGCTTTGTTGCCCTTCTTTGAACACGTTCCAGGGCCTCAATGTCTTTCTTGCAGTGAGGGGCCCAGAACTGGACACAGTACTCAAGGTGCGGCCTCACCAGAGCTGAGTACAGGGGGACAATTACTTCCCTGCTCCTGCTGGTCACACTACTTCTGATACAAGCCAGGATGCCATTGGCCTTCTTGGCCACCCAGGCACACTGCTGGCTCATGTTCAGCCGAGCGTCAACCAACACCCCCAGGTCCATTTCCTCTACACAGTCTTCTAGCCACTCCGCCCCAAGCCTGTAGCGTTGCTTGGGGTTGCTGTGGCCAAAGTGTAGGACCCGACATTTGGTCTTATTAAACCTCATCCCATTGGCTTCAGCCCAGCTATCCAGCCTGTCCAGATCCCTCTGTAGGGCCTCGCTACCCCCAGGCAGATCGACACTTCCAGCCAACTTGGTGTCATCTGCAAACTTACTGAGGGTGCACTCAATGCCCTCATCCAGGTCATCAATAAAGATATTGAAGAGGACAGGCCCCAGCACCGACCCCTGGGGAACACCACTCGTGACCGGTCGCCAGCTGGATTTAGCTCCATTGACCACCACTCTCTGGGCCCGGCCCTCCAGCCAGTTCCTTACCCAGCCAAGAGTGTACCTGTCCAAGCCACGGACTGCCAGCTTCTGCAGGAGAATAGTGTGGGAGACAGTGTCAAAGGCTTTGCTGAAGTCTAGGTAGACTACATCAACAGCCTTTCCCTCATCCACCAGGCGGGTCACTAGATCATAGAAGGAGATCAGGTTGGTCAAGCAGGACCTGCCCTTCGTGAACCCATGCTGGCTAGGCCTGATCCCCCGGTTGTCCCGCACTTGCCGCGTGATCTCCCTCAAGACAATCTGTTCCATAACCTTCCCTGGCACCGAGGTCAGGCTAACAGGCCTGTAGTTCCCCGGGTCCTCCTTACAGCCCTTCTTGTAGATGGGAGTCACATTGGCAAGCCTCCAGTCTTCCGGTACTTCACCAGTCAACAAGGAGCGCTGATAGATGATGGAAAGCGGCTCGGCTATCACCTCCGCCAGTTCCCTCAGCACTCTCGGGTGAATCTCATCCGGCCCCATGGACTTGTGACAGTCCAGTTGGAGTAGCAGGTCTCTGACTGTTTCCTCCTGAATCGTGGGTGGTTTAGTCTGCTCCCCAGCCGAGACTACCAGGTCAAAAAGTGGAGTACCCTGAGGATAACTGGTCTGACCTTTAAAGACAGACGTAAAGAAGGCATTCAGGACCTCTGCCTTTTCCTTATCCCCAGTAGTCATATTCCCAGCCTCATCCAGTAAAGAATGGAGATTCTCCTTAGTCCTCCTCTTACTGTTGATATATTTGTAAAAGGGTTTCTTGTTTCTTTTTATCCCAGCGGCCAGGTTGAGTTCGAGCTGGGCTTTCGCCTTTCTGATTTTCTCCCTGCACATCTTAACAACTTCTCTGTACTCTTTCTGAGTTGCCCGTCCCTTCTTCCACAGGATGTAGATTCTCTTTTTCTCCCGGAGCCTCAAGAATAGTTCCCTATTCATCCACGCCGGTCTCCTTCCCCGCCGGCTCATTTTGCAGCTCAGGGGGACAGCCTGCTCCTGCGCCTGTAAGACTACCTTCTTGAAGAGCAACCAGTTGTCTTGGACCCCTTTACCCTCTAAGACTGAATCCCAGGGGACTCCCCCTACTAGTCTTCTAAACAATTCAAAGTCCGCCCTCCGGAAGTCCAAGGTAGCAGTTTTGCTGTTCTTCCTCCTGGCTCCACCAAGAATCGAGAACTCTACCATCTCATGGTCACTCTGTCCAAGACAGCCCCCGACCTCCACATCTTCCACCAGACCTTCTCTGTTTGTGAACAGCAGGTCTAGCGGGGCAGCTCCTCTCGTAGGCTCTCTCACCAGCTGCATCAGAAAGTTATCCTCCATACACTCCAGAAACCTCCTAGACTGCTTCTTCTGCGCTGCGTTGTATTCCCAGCATATGTCAGGGAAGTTGAAGTCCCCCATGAGGACAAGGGCCGGCGATCTCGCAGCTTCTGCCAGCTGCTCATAGAACACCTCATCTGTCTCTTCATCCTGGTTCGGCGGTCTATAGCAGACGCCCACCAATATGTCTGCCTTGTCAGCCCTTCCCCTGATCTTTACCCATAGGGATTCAACCTTATCATCCCCAGCCACAAGCTCAGTAGCATCAAAGCACTCTCTAACATACAGAGCCACACCGCCACCCCTTCTTCCTTGCCTATCCTTCCTGAAGAGCTTGTAGCCATCCATTGCAGCACTCCAGTCATGGGAGCAGTCCCACCATGTTTCCGTAATGGCGACTAGGTCATAGCTTGCCTGCCGCACCATGGCTTCCAACTCTTCTTGTTTGTTGCCCATGCTGCGTGCATTGGTGTAGATGCACTTCAGCCGAGCCCCTCGCCTCATCCCTAATCCCATTGCCGCTCCCCCAGGCTCATCTCTAGCAGGCCTGGTTTTATCCCCTACCCCCTTCATATCTAGTTTAAAGCCCTCTCTACAAGTCCTGCCAGCTCCTGGGCAAGGATCCGTTTCCCCCTTCGAGACAGGTGAGACCCATCAGCAGACCCCAGGCCAGGTGCCGAGTAGACCGCCCCATGATCAAAGAACCCAAAATTCTTGCTTTTGCACCAGCCTTTCAGCCACGTGTTTATAAGGTGTGTTCTTCTGGTCGTCTCAGCATCCTTCCCTGCCACTGTAGGAATACAGGCAAATACTACCTGTACGCCTGCTCCTTCAACTAACCTCCCCAGTCTCCTAAAGTCATTTTTCATAGTCCTCAGGCTTCCGTCAGTGACCTCATCACTGCCAGCCTGAACTATCAATAAGGGATAATAATCAGAGGAGCGGATCAAACTAGGAAGTTTCCTAGAAATATCCCTGACCCGGGCCCCAGGGAGGCAGCACACCTCCCTACGGGTGGGGGCAGGCCGACATATTGGGCCTTCAGTTCCTCGTAGAAGGGAGTCTCCTATGACTATCACCCTCCTTTCTTTACTGGAGGAGGCAGTCTTTAAGCGTGGAGCTGGATGCCTCTCCTTGGGAACGCTTGGAGGTAGTTCTCCCACCTCATCCTCAGTCACCGCACCCTCCAGTTTCAGGGCTTCAAACCTATTACATAGAGGCAGCTGGGGAACCGAGGTAGGTCGGGATGGGGGTTGCCCGCATCGCCGAGCTGGGACCTGCTGCCATTCCTCCTCCGCCCTCAAGCTAGCTCTCTCAGTTTGACTGCGGCAAGGGAGAGGGTCCACTACAGTTTGGGGGGTGCAATCTCTGTGTCCTTCTCTCAGAGAGTCACACCACCAGTCAATTTCCCGCTCACACTCTCTGATGGTTCTTAATCTCTCTACCTCCTCCCTAAGCTCCACCACCAGGCTGAGCAGCTCGTCCACCTGCTCGCACCTCGCACAAGTGGCATCCTTCCCATTCTCCCCTGGCAGCAGCAGGCTCAGGCACTCCCTACAGCCAGAGACCTGAACCGCTACGTTTCTTGGCAGGCCCTCTGTCTGGGTCGCCACAGTCCTCCTGGGGCAAGCCCGCCGCCTGGTAGAGACCATGTTTGAACCTGCGGTCTCGAGGTCTGTCAGTAGGAGAGCTGATCTCCTGAACAAAGACAAGGACAAAGCACTGACGTGTCCAGCCACAAGACACACCTCCCACACCTGCTACTGCGGTAATGTATGAGCAGTGTGGGCTGTGTTCACACTCTGACCTCCCTCCCCGGTGTCAGAGGAGGGTAACACCCCGTTCTCACCTGGTGTGATATGTGTGATATGTGAGCTGAAGCTAGCTTCTGCCCTCCCAAGAGCTGCTTTTAGTTTCCCAAGGAACAGTCAAGGTCAGGCGCAAGAGATAAGAGCCAGCTCCGCCCCTGCTGCCTCAGCAGCCCGCCCACAAGGCTGCCAGCCCCCCGCGCCGGCACAGTGCTTTTGCTGCCTTCAAAACAGCCCTAAAAAGAGCTTTTTCGTCGCCTTTTTCGCTTTAGATCCCTTACCCAGCGCAGTCTTACCTGCTCTGAAGCTGGTCTCCTCAGCAATCAAAAGTCAAAGTGGTATAGGACTCCATATTGTAAAACCATGGAATAAACTGTTTTGTATAATAAATGTAATACAGACAGAAATGAAAGAAAAAGAGGGAGAAAAAGAGAGAACAAAAAGTCTTAGATAAATGGTATGTGGTGGAAGGGACCTTAAGGATCACTTAGTTTGAACACTCCTGCCATGGGCAGGAACACCTTGCAATAGACCAGGTTTCCAAAAGCCTCATCCAGCCTGGTCTTGAACACTTCCAGGGACGAGGCATTTACAACTTCTCTGGGCAACCCGTTCCAGCGCCTCACCATTATTTGAGCAAAAAATTTTAAAGGTAAAATTTCATAAAGGTGATGAATTTCGCATGTTGTGCAACATTCTAGAACAGATTAATCAAGACTTATTTGCTTTAAAAATTCAGAAATGATCTTGACTAACAGATCCTTTAATATCATTTTTGAAATTAAGTGGGATTCTGCTCCTTACTGAACAGTGTAGATAAAAAGAGCCTTGGGAATTTTGATACATGCATTTTGTAGCTCACAGTTGGATCCCGCTCAGGCTACCCAGGAGAATTCACATGAGAGAAATTGTTTCCCCAGATATGAATAGCAAATACAGAAATATTTCAGAGCATTCAACACTAATTAGTTTAAAAACTGAAATGAATATTCACAGAAATAAATTAAATTATTTTCTTGAGACTTTGTTCCCTAAGACTTTTCACACAGTTAATTCTAACTAATGTTTCTATGTTTGGCAAAAGAAAATCAGTGCTTTCCTGCTAGGGTTGATGCCAGCATGGGAGGCTATATCAGATGTTTCCATATTATACAGCTTCTGGGGACGTAATCCTGATTGAAAGACCTTTCTTTTTAAATTGCCAGAGCAAAGTATATTAACAGCAGGTTTTGTAGGTTTTTGAAAGAGCAGAGACTGACTTACAGATCCCAGACTTAAGACATAAAACCATACTTTAATCAAAACTCATTTGGTTATAATCAGTGTGATAATAGAAATGGGAACCCTCTGCACCACTTCAAGGGTAATTTTTCAGCATAGAGACAAGCTTAATGGCTTTCTGCATCACAAGAAGCTTGTTGGGGCACTGGTGCAAAGTACCTTACAGTGAGGAAAATGAGTATACAGATGGCTTAAGATTCAGTGTTAATGTAATAGCAAGCAAAAATGCAGAGCACTACTGGATGGCAACAAATGAGTAAACTTATAGGAAAGTTTTCATTTATAGTTTCTTTCCTGGGTTCCCTCTTTATATAGCAAAAGGTCAAAAGATCAACTTAAAATAAGGATTGGGATCAGAATTAGAGCTAGGGTTACATTTTGGATTGAGAGAAAAGCCAAGAGCTCCATTTGCAACAGGGCTGGAAAGAAGCTGCCAAAAGAAAGGGCAGACTGCAAAGAAAACCTAGCTTCTTGAGCTAAGGGGGGGATTTGTTTTAAGCTCAGATGTTGTTTGGGTCGGGGTTATAACTGAAGGAAAATGAGTGCTTCTTTCCTGTTGTGTTCCATTTCTGTAATGAAAGTCATCATGACAAATACAGCACCACACTTTCAGTCATTTTACAATGTAAATGTTATTAATATGCACTAGGTTTAGCAGAATTACATTGAAAATATGATTTTCAATGTAAAAATGTGGATTAAAGAGAGTAAATGCTAAAAGTTGCATCTGAATGGTTCTCTGGCAACATGCTAGAGAAAATAAAAGTTTCATAAAAGTAGTACTTTAAATAACAGCAAAAATAGACTTCTAATTTCATAAAATAAAAGTTCTATACTCTCTTTTTTCACTATTTTCCTTTTTCATTTGTTTTCAGAAATGTTTTAATTTTTGTTGTGGTTTTGTGATTTTTTGTTGTCAGTATTCCACATCAGAACATTATGTGGACCAGTGGGAGTTAAAGAGTTAATGTTTACTGCCTTTTATGGGCATTTTGAGTCTCCTGATGGGAGGGGAGGGGGCGGCATCCCCAGAAGACCTGGCGGGAAGAGGAAATAGGGTGGAGCTCCAGAGAGGACCCCCTGCGTCTGGCTCTCTCTCTGGAGCCGGGCTCAGCCTTCTCAGCTCGCCGCAGAGAAAAGCACGTGCTTCCTTCACGCTATCGTGGTTTGACTCGCATTTTTTGGGTACTCGTCTCTCTCATTTTGTTTGATTTGGTTAAATTTAGTAAATTACTGTTCCTCCTCAGATCGCTGCCCTTGTGTTTTCTCTTTGTTAAAACTATCTGCTAGCTCTCTGCCCTTCCTCCTCTCCTGGAGCGCGCCCGCAGGCCGGAGTCAGCCAAATCGTGTGGCAGCCTGTTAGTACTCCTTTCCTCTTTTGTCTCTCTTTTTTTTTTTTTTTTTCCCCGGGGCCTGTGCCCCCCTGTCACGGGCTTATATCTAAGGATAACCCCGTGACAGTTTTGTTCTGGATATTTTATTTTGCAAGTATATAAAAAGGGGAGCAACGTGAGAAAACAGAGTAAAAGTATTTATGTTTTACACACAAATACTCCTGAGGTATGTCTGACCTGTTCAGGACTCACTAAACAAAGGACATCTTTTTTTCCACCACGTAGGATTTATACACAAGATCATACACATATAGTAATCAGTGCAACAGGGTGAGAGGAACCTTATCCAATTCAGGAAGAACATACACCAAGTCCTGCAGCTGGGAAGGAAGAATCTCCAATGATGATACAGGCTGGGTGCTGCCTGGCTAGGGTGCAGCTCTACCGACAAGGATCCAGGGATTTTGGCAGACAGCAAGCTGGGCGGGAGCCTGCAGTGTGTCCTGGCAGTAGATCAGGCCAGAAGTTGCCTGTCCTGTATGAATTATCACAGAGCCAGCAGACAGAGGGAAGAGATTATTCATCTCCCTTTATTTGGCACTCACTGCACTACATCTATATACTGCGTCCAGTTGTGAGCTCCGCAGTAAATTAAGTCCCAGATCAGCTGCTGCAAGGTCAGCAGATGCCAACCAAGATGGCCAGGGGCTTCAGGGCCTTGTGAGGGAACTGGGTTGCTCTGCCTGAAGAAAAGGTGGCTTCAGGGACCTAACGGTACCTAACAGCAGCATCCTACCTCCTATGGAGAAGGTCTTCAAGAAGACTGATCCAAACTTCGTACAAGCTGTCTTACTTTAAAAGCGGTATTTCTGAGATTTCATCTGAGAGGGAAGAAGGAAAATAAAATACATCCTTGGTAGACAGTGCCTGGAATTTTACACTGTTGAAGGCATAATCCAGGACACATGCATGAAATAAGAGTATTCTGTCAGTAGATCAATTGTGGTTGCTAGTATGCATCTCCTCTTCCACCTAGTATATGTATATTGAATTCTACTTCCCTGTACATCCTAATGTTTTAAATTTTTCTTGGTGATAAATTTCCTGATGAGTTTTGGGAAGGCTTGGAAATGACACTGAGATGTGAATGCCTCCACAAATTACAGATAAATAAAATTCTAGAATACTTATCCAGAGGCCTAATGATCTTAAATTCACCTAACATTGTAACAACTAAGCTCATCACAATGATTTGTATAATGCAATCGTCTACATAAAGAAGTTTTCTACACAGTTGATATCCAAGGTGTGTCACCAGGAAGCACTATCTTTATAAATGGCTACTGGAAAAAATGAAAAGCAGGGTTTTGAATTTATTGACAATGAATCTTACCTGCTGAGAGCTAATGATACTTTCCAATACATTGATCTGATGCAGAGGCACATACCTATGATGACTTCTTTCTACTTGCACAGCACAATCACTGCCCACAGAGGAGCCTCTCCAAATGAGAAGCTTTTGACTAAACAAACAAACAAAAAAAAAAAAAAAGCAAAAAACAAACCCCCACGTTTTCTAGCCTTCAGTGTTATTTTAACTCATTTATTCACAAGTATATGTACAGAGAATCAATTTTATAGCACCTGGATAAAGTGGTAACAGGATTTCAAAGACACCAAAGATGGTGCCTTTGAAAGGGGATGGGGTGGGAAGAATAGATTGGAGTATTTTCAAGAATTAGAAAGCATGGCCATATGCTAGGATACGAAAAGCCCATCTTGCAGGATTTATAGACTGTCGTTGGGATTTAAATCTGTCAATTCATCCTTGAAAAGACTGTGGGGTGACCTCATTGCAGCCTTCCAGTACCTAAAGGGAGCCTACAAACAAGAGAGGAGTCAACTCTTTCAAAGAGTAGATAATGGCAGGACAAGAGGAAATGGTTTTAAGTTGAAGGAGGAAAGATTAAGGTTGGATGTCAGGGGGAAGTTCTTTACTATGAGAGTGGTGAGGTGCTGGAACAGGCTGCCCAGAGAGGTTGTGAATGCCCTGTCCCTGGAGGTGTTCAAAGCCAGGGGCCCTGAGCAGCCTGGTCTAGTATTAAATGTGGAGGTTAGCTGCCCTGCCTGTGGCAGGGGGGGTTGGAGCTTGATGATCCTTTAGGTCCCTTCCAACTCAAGCCATTCTATGACTCTACAATTCTATGAAGAACTGATGACAACCAACTTTATTCACACCTGGAAAAAATCTGCACCGTATGCTAAAAAGGGGTTAGGGTAGAGAAATAGAAATGTTCATAAGAAAGCAAAGCTGTAAGTGGTACTCTTGAATGTCTTGGAATACTTCTAACAGTTCAACACAGGTACAGGAAGCTCTGCACAGTGCACTGCCTCATGTGCTTGGAAACAAAATGGATTCTTCAAGAGGGGCAGTACTCCACCTGAAAATAGAAATTTGAAGGTGCAGATATTCTTTCAAAGCACGAGCTGTGAATCTTGCTATGATTTCAGAGCCAGAAGAATAAACATACAGTTCTGTCTGTGAAGTGTCTACTGCTGAAGGCCTTTCTTATTACAGCTGTAATGAGGACTGAAAGCATCCCTAGTAGTTAGAATAATTAGTGGCAAACATGAACATTAATGATGAAGAAGACAAAAGTAGCAGGAGAGAATAAAAAGTTTTAATCATTAGATGNCCCCCCCCCCCCCCGGAACCCCAAGTGGCTATACCTATTCAGGATACATTGCAGACTTCATACTTGTGCTGCTTCTTGAAAATGGGGCAAAATATTTGAAGATATCTGTGTCTCACAGACCACCATTTGGCTTCTGTTCATGGTTGTTAATGTACTAGCTCCCCTAGAGCTAGACAGCACCCCTGAGCACCACAAACCGCAGCAGGCACAGCAACCTGCCCTAGAAAACAGAGCTTCAGTGCAAGTCAGCTAATCATGACAAACACTTGCTGTCTCCAGCTTGCTTAGAAGCATAAAGTTCAAGATACACCTCTGCAATCTAAACAAGATGCCAAGACACAACAAATAAATCTTATTCTGTATCACATGCAGATACGTGGTCTAGCACATCCCCTAGATTCCAAAGGGTTCTCTTCTGTGGTTCAAATAAAAATTCAGAAGAAATAAAAATTTTACTTTCCCTTTCATAACCCTTTGTAATAAAACAACGAAATCAGAACTAAAAATTTCCAGTGTACTGTTGTGATCATCTGTACCTCCATTTAGCTTCCAGTTACGACTGGAAGTGTAAGCAGCTCTTAATATGCCTGCAAATTCTCAAAATTACCAAAGCAGTGACATTTAACTGCAAAACTATTAGCTTTACAAATTAGATCAAGTACGATAAAGCTATAAAACAAATTACATACCTGGACAAATAGGTACATGCACACATGGGAATACAAAGAGGGAAAAGAAGAGAGTATGCAGTCAAGAATGAATGAAAAGGATCTGTGCATGTTGATTAGCTATTCTCCAGTTAATCTTTTATTAACATGTTTTTCCTCAATGAGTAAACTGCATCTGTTAGAACTTCTGAATTCAATATTAAAAAAAAAAAGAAGAAAATTCCAGAGAATTATCAGATCTATTCTTTAATGGATATTCTTTAATCTATGCCTTTGTTTAAAAATAGTACTATAAAATCATTATTAATGTAAGTACTGGTGATCTACATTCCATTAGTCCATAAAACTTGATAAACTTTCAATAGTTCAACTGTCATCAGCATTTTCTTGACTGTTTTACTGATACAAATAGATTGAATAGGCTGAGCTTTAATTCTGGTTTTGCAATAAAGCTCCTGGAAAACGTGATCTGGCTTTCAAACCACTGCAGCAATGCAGCTGAAAAAAAATAAAACATATTTTACTGTGAAAGAGCATAAACAAATCATCTTCACATAACCAGCATTTGTTTTATATTTTATGTAGATACTCTATCTTTAAATGTTTCACTGCTAGAAATCAAGGATGAGCAGTAAGTTAGAAATTACTATCTGTGTTTGAACTTTGATAATTGAGCATCCAAGGACTGTGCGCATGCTAATGAAAAAGCTATCTTTGTACAGTCTTTATGATAAGAGCTGCAAGCATCTCTCATTTCCACTGTTCTGAAAATTACCACCATTAAATATTCCCCAGAGAATGTGTCACACACTTGTCAGTGCACAAACATGCTCCTCTTTCTATTCTGGGGGAGGGGAAAAGGTTAGAATAACTTAGGAGAAAATGAACCTGGGTGAGTAATGGCAGCCTGATTTATGTGATGAATTACTATCTCTTGTCAGCTTCAACTAAAATAAAAAAAAAAATAGGTATAGAAAAAGATTTTCAGAACATACAGAACAGTACATAACTCTGTAGGTCAGTACAAAAGTACTTTTGTTTCTTCTACACACTACATTTCAGCAAAATACTAAACATTTCATAAATTTGTATTAGAAATTCAGCAGTTCACTAGAGGCACTTAAGGCCAATTACTAATAATAATCTAAAACACACAAATACTGTACATACATGAAAGCTTTTGACAGCAACAGACACCATGTTAAAAATAAAAATCTTTACAATTTCAATCCATGCTTTCCATCCCCCTTCTCACTTATATCTGTGCATCTAATTCCATGATCTTAATCAGTGTTTGTACTCACCAGTTTTTGTAATAAATTATTATTGACATAATGACTGAAATAATTATAAAGTACACCACCAAGCTGCAATGAAAGCAAGCAATCATGATATTGATAGCTGCTTTACCGTACTTTGTATTTTAATCATTAGCATTCACATGCAAGATCTTCAGATCTGCACAATCCCAAGAACAGCATTTTCTCTCTAAAAGTTTATTCTTGCACTGCATTTTCAGTTCTCTTGGTTCCACCACTCTATTTTCTCACTAGATGGTTAACAGCACTTCATAGGTAATAAGCTGAGCTCTAATATAAATAATGCTCTAGCCCTCCCCTCTTTGATCTCAATCCAGACAAAAAACAACAACAAAAAATCAAATAAAATGCATCTCCCATTACCAGCAACAACAAAATAAACTCTGAGGAGATGTGTTATCAAATCCACAATCTTGGATTCCATCAGAACATGTGTGCGTCTCCTCTGCTCCTCATAAGATAAAACGGCAGATTTCTTTTATTTCTCATTTTTCCTACTAGACCTTTCTTTGTGAGTGAGATGACAGAGCTATCAATGGCATCATTTTGCTGTAGTATTACTGTACAGTTAACATGAAAGCAGCTTGTGGGCCTGAAGGACTTCCTAGAGAACAAAGTACCTGCGGAAAAAATGATAGTCCCACAGTCAGGTGGGTGTGAAATAGAGGCTGTCCTCAAAGACAGGGCGTTAAGATGAACTTGACAGAACCTTGCAAAGTAGGTTTGCGAGACTTCCAAGAAACTCTTCAGAAGACTTGGGAACCAATCTTCTGAGCTGAGAAATCTCCCACCTCTTTACTGAAGGTCACAGAGATTCTCTTCACAGAGAATAAAATGGAGTAACAAAACTGGAAGCACAAGGGTTAATCCTAGAAAAATTAAGAGCATAAAGTTCAAATATGTGTGGAGGTAGACAATAAGGAGAAGAGCATGTTTTGAAAGCACAGGGGTTGAAAACATTGAAATCCAACTTAGGACAATGAAAAACGATTCTAGGTAAATTCTGAGTTGAAAAAAAGCCCTAATTCCTTCAGCTCAGGCTGAGAGAATAAAGAAAGTCTCTTCAGTTTCAGTCACCTATCTCCTATTGTTTGACAGTGTAAACCAGAATATCTTTTATATCTACAGTTTTATAAATTAATACATGCCTAAATGAAGTGAATAATAGGTCTGTCCTCAGCTTGGTTAGAAAGGGAGAAATACAGAAAAGGACTTAGAACTATTATTGCTTTAAATTGTGCAACTCCATTCCTGGGACCTGCGCTCTGCTCAAAAGTTTTTTTTTTTNAAAAAAAGCAAAAAACAAACCCCCACGTTTTCTAGCCTTCAGTGTTATTTTAACTCATTTATTCACAAGTATATGTACAGAGAATCAATTTTATAGCACCTGGATAAAGTGGTAACAGGATTTCAAAGACACCAAAGATGGTGCCTTTGAAAGGGGATGGGGTGGGAAGAATAGATTGGAGTATTTTCAAGAATTAGAAAGCATGGCCATATGCTAGGATACGAAAAGCCCATCTTGCAGGATTTATAGACTGTCGTTGGGATTTAAATCTGTCAATTCATCCTTGAAAAGACTGTGGGGTGACCTCATTGCAGCCTTCCAGTACCTAAAGGGAGCCTACAAACAAGAGAGGAGTCAACTCTTTCAAAGAGTAGATAATGGCAGGACAAGAGGAAATGGTTTTAAGTTGAAGGAGGAAAGATTAAGGTTGGATGTCAGGGGGAAGTTCTTTACTATGAGAGTGGTGAGGTGCTGGAACAGGCTGCCCAGAGAGGTTGTGAATGCCCTGTCCCTGGAGGTGTTCAAAGCCAGGGGCCCTGAGCAGCCTGGTCTAGTATTAAATGTGGAGGTTAGCTGCCCTGCCTGTGGCAGGGGGGGTTGGAGCTTGATGATCCTTTAGGTCCCTTCCAACTCAAGCCATTCTATGACTCTACAATTCTATGAAGAACTGATGACAACCAACTTTATTCACACCTGGAAAAAATCTGCACCGTATGCTAAAAAGGGGTTAGGGTAGAGAAATAGAAATGTTCATAAGAAAGCAAAGCTGTAAGTGGTACTCTTGAATGTCTTGGAATACTTCTAACAGTTCAACACAGGTACAGGAAGCTCTGCACAGTGCACTGCCTCATGTGCTTGGAAACAAAATGGATTCTTCAAGAGGGGCAGTACTCCACCTGAAAATAGAAATTTGAAGGTGCAGATATTCTTTCAAAGCACGAGCTGTGAATCTTGCTATGATTTCAGAGCCAGAAGAATAAACATACAGTTCTGTCTGTGAAGTGTCTACTGCTGAAGGCCTTTCTTATTACAGCTGTAATGAGGACTGAAAGCATCCCTAGTAGTTAGAATAATTAGTGGCAAACATGAACATTAATGATGAAGAAGACAAAAGTAGCAGGAGAGAATAAAAAGTTTTAATCATTAGATGGGAATATAAGGTCTATACTGCTTGACTTCCTTCTGTGACAAAAGCTGCAGCTAATAAAGAAGTTAGGATAGCTGTAGAAGAAAAACTGTATCCCCCAGAGGTCATGACTCCTACTGAAATTTAACAGGCAAAGCCACAAGATGCCATGTTTTATTGGACCAGGCAAGCAGGCACAGACTGTTCATTAAAAAGTGAAATAATTTCAGATGGATATCCTCTGAGCTTGGTAGTCTTTATGACAATTACAAGAAGGATTTTCCAACAACCCCTTCCAGCAGCTGAGACAGCACATGGTCTGTCAGTACCAAAGGAAGAAAGCATGAAGGAGAGTTCTTTTAGCAGAGTCATAGATTTATGAGGAGAAAGAAGATAAACGAAAAGATGACAATGGTTTGAAATTACAAGTAGTCTCAGATATTTGTTTTCTGTCCTGATCTGGGAGCTGCATGTCGAGAATGCGTTGTATTGCTATTTTCAACAAGCAGATACTAAAAGAAACTCATAGATTTGGTGAGCAGAATTTCCGGCTGCATGCTTCCTCTGATTACTCAGACTAGCTCCCATCCTTTCTTTCTCAGAAAGCTTCAATCTTCGAGCTCTAAAACTTCTCTCAAAGGAATTTCATCCTAGCTTTTGGCCACAATGTATTTGTGCATCTCACACTACTGAATGCAAATCTGGAATCCTGTATTGCTATTTGTAGTTACATACTTAGCTCTTAAAAGCAGCCACTCAAAAACGTACTCCTTTTATTCCAGATGTTACTGTCAGCTCTGTGTTGATTTGAAAGCAGCTCCAGGGGCCATGACTGAATCTGCCACAGTTAATCAGGAAGAGAAACAGAAGATACAGTTTCCAAAATGCAAGGAGATAAGAAGACAGATGTTTCAGTTTTCAGATATGCAACTGTAATCCCATTTTCTCCTTTTCATTGACCTTTGTTGCCTATTGTCCTGATTTCTTGGAAATTGACTTGACCTGGTTTTCAGTAACATCAGACATCAGTGATGTCATTCTGACTTCAGAGATCCCGTACATGTCACCATTACCTTCCCAGAATGGTAGTTCTGTAGCACCTAATTTCTGCAGACAAGTTTAAGATTGTAATATATAACCTCATCACAATCCACAGCTGCAAAGGAAAAACAAGATTGCCCCTGGACATATAACATCTTACAACTATCTTGCTCTAAGTGTAAAATAGAGCAAAGGCAGATTCAAGCAAAAGCAGCCTGATGAAACTCACTTGAAATAGAATTGGACAAATTTCCTTCCTCCACAAGACTCCACAGACGCATGTATCCAGATTTAACTTAAACATCCAATAAAAACAAAATCTTTATTAATAAAAACTGTAAACACTACCAATTATCCATACCAGGTAACCATAGTTTGGAATCCACTGCCTTATAAGCAAGACATAGAAAAGGCACATATCCATATACCCCAAATCCTTGCCTAGACAGCTATCTTTGGATTCAAAGGATTTTACTTTTTTTTTTCCTCACTTAAATAAGTTAAGTGACTTTAAAGAGACAGGCTTAGTGCCACAGCTGAAGTACTACAGAAATTATGTTCCTACTGCAGAAGATTATTTTCAGATTAAAACAATATATTTGATGTTAGCTTGCTTTAACAAGATACCCTAAGTTGCATAAAATAGCTTTTAAAACTCAAATTATTTTCCCTTCTCCACCCTAACACATACATGAATGGCTGCCCACATAAGCTGACAGCAAAAAGAGAGCCAGATTGCCTTGATATAAAACATTTATCCTCCATTAAGCTTCTGGAGTAAATTCTGATCGATAGATTTCAGTTATTATTATTAATAATAATTATTTCTTCTGAATTTTGTTTTAATATCATTTCCTGGATGCATGAGAAATGTTTCTGTGTTATTTGTTTACAGCACTGGAAGCTTGCCATTGATATGCTCCATTCCTCTACAAAGAGTTAAAGCTGAAACAGTAGCACTGTGCAGGGAGCATACTGGATAGACTGTGCAAACTTGCAATAAAACCAAATTAATATAAAATAAACATTGGCCTCCCTAAAACTGTCACCCTTTGGTCTTTTCCATTCTGTTTTATTAAAATTTGTCTATCATTTCTATTCATATTACTCAAGAGTATCTTACAGAGCTAAAAGTTGAATGAATTAATTCTGTCTGATATATTGGAACAGCTAGGTGTATTTCTCAAGGTGTATTATTTCCAAGGTATATTAATTGCAGGCATTCCCCTACCATTCTTTTCCTCAAATTTGTTTATACTGACTTTCCTCACTTGGTTACTGTAAACTCCAGATCCTCCTCCATCCCCCAAATCAGTCCTCCTCCACACTAGCAGGTGTTGGCTGATACAGTGAAGCAACTAATCACAACAAGTGGGTTCTTTACTGCTTCATTCCCTCGTTCCCTGTATATACATATCCTGTTGTAATTTCTCAAGTGCTAAATAACTGTCAGACAATAAAACATGAGACATAAGCATGTAGATTTCACTTAACGATTTTTCAAAAACTCTTAAAAAAATACTTTGGTACTAGATTCTTACTAATATATGAACATTTGATAAGCATTTTTAACTGTAAGGAAGTAATTACAGTTAAACAAACTGCAACCGAGATGCTATAAATCATAAAGAGTTTGAAGAGCAGGATCTCACTGACACTGAAGTAATGCTCTTCTCACACAGCCTTCCTGAGCACGCAGTCCATCACGCTGTTATTACACTACTTTGAACACTGCAGCTTGCTGCAAACAATTTTATTAGTTAACTCAGGTGGTGCGAGTGAAAATACAGCAAGCGACATCTTTGTACTTATTACTTCAGTGTGAATTTTACGGGATTGCAGCAGTTACTGGTATATCACATGCAGTTTCAAAGAGTGAAACTTTGTCTTGTCTTTTAATGAACTGAAGAGAGGAAAAGCTCTTTTATCTTATCCTCCCATAAGCAGCTTCTCACAGTGAGCAACCACGGAGGAAACTTCTACTATCTGCTAGAACCACTTTTCCCATCGCCTGAGCAACTCTGTTATTTAATGGTATGGAAGATGAGGCAACCTGTACTTAGGAAGCCAGGAAATTCTTCGATATCCTTTCTGAACAACTACTTATCACTTACTGGAAAATTCATGTCACTTAATAGAAATGAAACAGCAGGAGTCTTACACTGTACAGCAATTAAAGCAAGCTTTATATTCCTTTTACTCTTCAAAATGTAGTCAAGTTAATAAACACTGACAACCTCTAACTTATAAAAATGAGAGTTCTATTGGAATGTTTGATCATATACTTAATTACATTTAATAGAAGTTTAATAAAATAAAGAAAGCAGGAGAAAGAAAATGAAATAGTGCTGCATTTGAAAAATTCATTGTCTAAAAGGGATGTGTTACTACTTTTAAAACAAATAAACAATTGATTGGCTACCTGATTTTGAAAAAATAGCTATAAGTGAATGACAAATATCTTCAGTTAAATTCTTAGTTAAAGAATCTTTATCATATTTTTTTAGTCCAGAGAGTTTGCATTTTGTTTTCTTTGTATAAACAGTAAGAATTAGTCAGCCCTAACCAAGACTGAATCTGGAATAAATTCTCTTTGGTCATACATACCTGGAAGCCCGTAGAATTTACTAATATATTGATCAAAATTCTTTCAGATAATGCCCTAGAAACTGTCATGACACCCATGGCACTAGCAAAATCTTTAGAAAATGCAGATTGCTGCTTCTTAACACTTTAAAACCTGAGGGGTTGTAAACATTAATAGTAATGAAAGAAAATTAAAATTCTTGAGGCATTCCGACCCACTAACATACACCTCCACAAACTTACAGACAATAGGAAGGAAGGCCTTGCAGAAGTTAAAGCTAATTTTCTGTTATAGTTGGAAATTTCATATATTCGGGGGGTTAATAACTGAAATGATCCAGAATAGCACAACCTGCCTGCATAGAAAACATTATCTTTCATTAATGGCATTTCGGATATAGGGGAAAAAAAAAAAAAAAAAACATTAAGTCATCACTTCTGTGTGATTACAGACAGTTAAATACCAACTATGAACAAAATGTTTGAGGATATTGACAGCTCTTAAAAAAATTCTTCTTGTTGCTCAAAACATTCCTAATCTCATTCCACTCTCCTGCTTGCAAGATCTCAGGTCTAGAAGCCACTTGCACTCCCTTAGAGTACAGAAATCCTCAAATTCTGCTCTCTCCATGTATCACTGTGGGTTCGTACAGTTTCACAGAGTTTCTCTAACAGCCATCTGTAAGGCATTTTACAACAGCTTGAGAAAATTCACTCTACTAGTTCCTAATATCTTCCCACAGTCACTCCTTACAACTCCATGGACAACAAAGCAAAAAAGACCTTTGCAGGTTTCACACGTAGATCGGTCCCATGCATCCCTACAGCTATGTCAAGACAGCTCCAGCAGAAATGTACATTATGTCTACAAACATGAAGTTTTGAGATCTTTTCCAGAATAACTCATTCTAAAATGAGCCTCAGGAGGGGGCCAGTCCAACAACGTCCTCAGGGCAGGGTCAGCCGAGGACAGTACTTTGCCCGCAGATTCCATAGCCTCTCTGGAAATCTGTTGTCACAGTTTTGTGATTTTGGTTTTCAGTATTCCACATCATAACAACATGTAGTGCATTGGGAGTTAAAGTGTTAACATTCTAATCCGACTACCTGTCCCTACACGTCATGGAGGGACGGGCTGGGGGTGGTCCTTTTTTCCGATCCCCAGGGAAAGAGGCAAGTGCTCCGATAACTCTCTCTCTCCACTTTGTTTGATTTATCCGTCTTAATTAGATTGTATTATATTATTTTATAGTTAGTAAAAGAAGTTTACCTCCCTAGAGGTCTGTTCGTTTTGTTTCCTTTCCTTTCCCCTTCCCCTTTCTTTTTTGGGGGGGGAGCTGGGAAGGGGGGCCCTTGGGCCCACTGTCCCTGTCACGGGGACAAAGGCCTGTTGACAGAAGTAGCATATTTAGCTGTACTTGCATGAGGGCAGTTATCAGCACAGTTATAACAGATTTCCCCCCCCCCCCC